>WEDG01004826.1:0-172024 GCA_017591395.1 Schistocephalus solidus | reverse complement strand
GATGGGTGGCCACCTGGCGAGAATGGATGATGAGCGACTACCCAAACGACTTTTCTCCGGAGATTTTGCTTCAGGTGCTCGCCACACCTGACTCAGACCCCAAGACGACGACCACCCACTGCGCCAGCGGTAGAACACCACTGGCTATACCACAACACCGAAATCTCTTCCCATCAGCCTCTGCACCTCACCTGATCACACGCAACATCACAAAAAAACATGCTCTCAGTCTGCATAGCTGATTAAGAGGTAAACATGATCCTCGCCTCTTTCCCAAAGTAACTTCTCTTTTGCATGCGTGAACTGAGCTTAAGAATATCACGGGTCGATAAATGCCGTGGGTTGGAAGGTTTCCAACTGACAATTACACGCAGACCTCGCAGTCAGTCCAATGTGTGTTGTATGGAGTGGCTGACTTGTGGTCTGAGAGTCAGGCTGCGATGCCTCTTTCTTAGCGTGACCTCCAGCACTCTCACACATGTGTGATGTGAGCCGTTCAACCTCCTGTTGTGTGATATCATGGTGCTTGTGTTTGAGGGACCAGGTCGTGTACGTAGTACACGTAGACGAGGTCACTAGCAGCTGCGCCTACCTCCGCATCAGAGAACTGAGCGGCTTGGACGGTAGTTTGATTCTGGGACTTGGGGAGGGAGTGAGGTCGACAGCTCAGCGCATTTTCCTCACTGTGAACAATCTGACGCACTTGAAACTATCACGGTGCGCTAAAAGCCGTGGCTTGGAAGGTTGCCAACTGACGGGAACACTCGGACCGCGTGGTCAGCCTAGTGTGTGTTTTGTGTGGAATGGCAGACTGGTGGACTGAGAGTTCGACTGCAATGGCTCCTTCTTAATGAGACCATTATGGCGCTCCCACTCCGTGGGATCCCAGCCAGGTATGGTGGCACGCCCAGGGGCGGCTCCGGCCGCGCCAGCCAACTGCGCCCTCTCTCGCCTGCGTTCACTTTGACTCTGTCATGACACCGGGCTCAGCTACTAGCACTTGATGCTTATCCACGCGCAAGTCACCGTCCATGCACCACCCTTCTGTGAAGCATATGTTGGACATCGCCGGACTACGACGGTCGAACTGTCGTGTGTACGTGTCCAGTTTTTGCGTGCGAGGGGGGCTATTATTTCAAAATGCGCCTGGAGGTTCGACGGCACAGGCCCAGCTGAAACAGATTGTTTGACACCCAGGTCAGTGCAACTGGGATGAAGTGGAAAGAGCGTCTTCTACGAAGATGCTTAACCC
Organism: Schistocephalus solidus; assembly: GCA_017591395.1. Classification (NCBI taxonomy): domain Eukaryota; kingdom Metazoa; phylum Platyhelminthes; class Cestoda; order Diphyllobothriidea; family Diphyllobothriidae; genus Schistocephalus; species Schistocephalus solidus. The sequence continues at coordinate 170,772 of WEDG01004826.1, read as the reverse complement.
TGAGGTGGCAAGGCGTTTGTGTTTGTCCAAAAAGTCCTTCAAGCGTCAACAAAAATGTGAATGTTGCCGTAGATGGCGGTAAAAATGGCCATTCCAGATGTATTCTATTTGCTGATAAGACTCATTATCTGTCTCAGTCAAATGCTTTGTCCATGCTTGTCTGCAGCTACTTAGTTATTGCAGATATTATGCGAATACTCATTCTAAAACTGCCTTTTATTTGCTGTTTTCGTCTGAAAGTCCGGTATTTGAAAGGAGTGAATTCAAGCATTTGGAAAAATAAACACGTTGTGTACTTCTCAGGCGTGCACAGTATAACTCAGTGATCTAAATTCCAGCAGATTTCCTAAGACACCCTTGAAATTCATCCCCACATACTAGGACTGTGAGAATGTCCTCTCATGGAGACAGAAGTCCACGTCCTGGATACCTATCAGCAAAAATGGATCAATATTGTACTTAAAATAAAAAAAGACTGTTGAACAATCAAAAGTTCAAATAAACAATCCCTTGAAAGCGGAAATTTTCAAGGAGATTTGAGTTCCTGTAGAAGACACCAAGACACGGACCTATACCAGTAAATAAATGCGCGAATTTGTCACACAAGTATAGCTGAATAATTTCTGCATTATAAACCAACATGCCCTGGTGTGTAGAATATATTTTAAACCTTACAACATATCCATCACGAAATTAAGTAGCTTTTAAAATTGTAATCCCTTACTTTTCGGGCCATGGTTTTCTGGCTTCTTCTGAGCTATAGAGTCTAATTATAGTTGATTTTAGGCTTACGATTGTTGTAAAACTGCGCGTTTTCCAGAAAATGACTTTATTCCTACACAGGCGTATCTTGTAGCCAAATTTACTGGGTTCTTATGTAAAGGATCGTATCTTACTATCGCGCAGTTTAGTCGACAAACCAGGGTGGGGCTACCAGACCCACCTTCATATCCTCAGAACATTTCTGCATTGAACGACCACCTGTACAACCATTATGAAGAGCCTGACATGAGAAAATAATTAGCGACTGTTCTCAATTTCAATTTGTTGCTTTGCGAGTGTCCATTCTGTGAGTTCGCAGTGACCAGGCAACCGTTGACGGAGCATTCACGTTTAAAAGATTTGGGAATCGTAATATTAGTGGAATCCATCTGTTGATTAACTGCGACGCCGGAGTCGCACTCAAATCTCTGTGCACTACAAAACAATGTGACACGGTGGCACACGACGCGACTTGAAAGGGTCAAAACAAAAAAAATTGTCTGGGTCGCCAGCCAACCAATAAAACCGCAATCTGACCTGTAACAGCGATGTCTCCGAGGTAACTTCACGCCAGAAAGCTCCGGAGCATAGCGTTCTCCTAGAGTAGACTCACCCAGAAATTGGCTAACATCATGGTCAAATATGTCTACTACGGAGGTAGATGATCGTGTTAAAAACTAGCAAGAGAGGCTATGTGACGAGTTCTCCATTGCCACCGCAGAACACCAGGACACACCCACTGATGCTATTATGACTGATTTGAAGAAACTGTCAAGGATTTACGCAAGCGACTGTAGTTCAAAATGAAAATTATATTTGTAAACTGCAGGAAAAATGTTTGGAAGTGTCTGAAACTTGAATGAGTCACTGAGCATCTTATCTTCACGGGTTATTGGACCATCAGGAAGGAGCTAACCTGTTAGAGGCTATATATAAAGTTTACCGCCTTCAATCAAACAGAACCTCATGGATGAACAAAAAAATAATGGAACAATAGGGGTTCTGCCACGCTTCACTGTATAGTTTTGATGCACCCTCCACCGTCCATCCTCAGTCTGCAATGGCGTGGTCAACGAACTTTATTAAGTTGACACGAGCGTTGACTTTGAGCGGTCGCACTTTATGCGGTGAGATCCAAAACCTGCGGGAGCGGAATCACTATCCACCGGATTCAAAGAAAATTGTGATGCTTAACTTTTCAGCAGACTGATCTCCGGAGAGGGGTGAAAATTGCACCTCAGCAAGGTCGAATACATGGATAGGTCAGCTGGCCTCATCGAATGACTTCCCTAGCTGACAACAGTTGCGTCTGGATCATTCTTCTTCGTTTGTCTTTGCCTGCGGGCCCTGGTAAACTGCCCAAGATGCCGCATACATTTCGAGAACTTTGTGGAACCACCAGTCTGATCTTCGTCATCCAACAAAAATTTACGGAAATGCCGTGAAGCTCGGACAGGCTTCTTAGCTACCTTCGTTGCCATTAAAAAGGCTCTTGACATCAGGCTCGGGAAAAGCATGCCCAAAATTAGATGCTCGCGAAAATTTCCCCTTGTTGTGCGCCAACGCTCTGATGACATCAATGATGAATCCGCCTAATACGGATTGTTTGTGTTTGTTAAAGTTTAGTAGCGTTTGGAACTTGTTCCAACCCTATCTAGCGCCCTGCTTGTAGGGAATTTATCAAGTGAATACCGGGATTGGACACGGGCTAGCGAACTGACTGGAAGTTCCTTAACAATCGATGAATGAACGCAGTAACCGAGGCCTGTAGAGGAAATATGAATAATCTCTCATTTCCGCGCACCCAATCCTGCTGCATCAACTGGTGCCAGTCGATTTAAACAGCAGAATCATCAGTCACAGATATTGCTCATAAATTCACCGCTATGGACAATGGTAATTACTTCAGGTGAACGATTTTATGAAACAACCCAATTGACAGTGGAATTCAAAAGTCTGATTGATTATCGTCGGGCTGCACACCTCCGTAGTACGTCTCTTCTGCTTCCCCCACGGTATCCAGCTGAAGACGTACAAGAGCACTGCAGTTACTATGCCTCACGTCAATCGAAGTCAAGGGAGTAAGCTCAACCCAATCCTCTTCTGGTGAGCTTCGAGACTCCCGATTGTAGGGCACATTGTCGATACCTCGGTCTCATAGTCTACTGTCTTGCTTATTTTTTTACAACGTAGAGGTCAAGGCAACCTTACCCAATCGACAATCGCATGAGGTGGTTGGAGCCACACCCGTCAAATAATATGCGCCCGCGAATATGGCAATCATCACTCGTACGACAGTTCGATCACTGCTGTCCCAGGATGTGGGTTTAGCAGCGATGACTTGCATGTGGCGTAGTTTAAACAGACTTGCATTTCATTTACTGCATTCCTTCCTCTCTCACCCACTTTGTTCCGATGGCGAAAGAATGCCATGGCAACCAAAGGTATGTGCGACCGCAGTTGTGATTAAAGCTAAAAAAACCACCTACGCGGGCAACACACGATCCGCTCCCAACTCAGACTTCGGTAAGAGCCGCTGAGATCTCATATAGGGCGATATGTTATGTTATGTTTGTTATTTTCGCTTGAGGTCTTGCACTCTCCCATAATTCTCATGCTGGGGTCCTCGATGTCTTCGCTGCTTAACTTATTTGCACACCTTGGTGACACCGTGAGTGTTCGCATCAGCTGGACTTCGCGGCCATCGTCCATGAGGTGTATGAACGTTCTACCTTGGTTCGAACCGCAATGGACCGAGGATGATCTCGGGCATATATTTCCGCCTTTGAAATCCCTTAACGGACTCTGCAATCAGCAAGGGAGCATCTGGCTGATTCATGTAAACTCCACAATGCCCCCCGTTGGACCCCCCAAGGGCGACAGTTTTTTCTCCAAAATATCACTGGGAGTTTTTTTTACTGTCTGCTCTTTTTCAACTATTTTGGCCTCGCCAACATATCGAGATACTATTTTTCGATATCACAACTCGCATGTACAAATAGGGAATTTAAAGGTGACTCACCTACATTTCCCTCAAATATACTGATACTGATACTGATATTGACAGCGGTGAATAGCAACCTGAGCCTCAAGCTTGAGAAAGACTGGGTCACCGGGTCAGTGGAGGGAGATTATAGTGCGGAATGGGCTGACTTCTCTTAAAAAAAGGATTCCCCAGTATCGTTCTCACTTTCTCTTCCCTGCACCCAGTAGAAATTCCGAATCTGTTAACCAACTGGTGATGAGGTTGGGAGTAGTGGCTGACGTTACGTGAAAAGTCTGTGTCTAAAGCATATCACACGTATGTAAAAATGCACACAGGCTCGGTACAGCGCGACAAAATTGTGCAGACTGACTCCCGTTCGGATTTGAGTCCTTTTCAATGCAGCCCGTTCTGGGGGAAGGTGTTTATGCCCGTCTGTAGTGTGGGAATGCATGCGCTATGGTGTTTACTACGGGTTCTCATGCATTCCCAGACGATTGAATGCTTGGATGTAGTTCGATCAGAGAAGCCGTGCATGATGGATGCAGGCAGGGGCTCCAGGCACTAGTTCCACCATCACAATGCGATGGGTTCTCGTGTGACCCATCAGGCCGGTGCGTGACCTAAATGTGCGATCGCCATGTGGAAAGACTAGAAATTTGACAGCATTACTGAGTGGTGAGGTAGGAGTGGTCTGAGCTTCCGTTTTTGTGTCTGGGCAGTGTTCCTATGGTGATTGGAGTGAGCAAGTCCGGTCACTGTGAGCCCGAACCGAGAGGTGCGTTTGCCACAGTGATTGGTTGAGGTTGAGTGCCCCCTAAACGGGCCACGTGGTAGATGCACTGGACAAACACGGGGGCCATATCAGGGAACAGCATGCGTTATTCGGGTTGCGCTCCCATAACAAATGCCGAACATGGAGGTGTGGTGGCACACCTAGGGGCGGCTAGGACTTAGGGGACCCAGCCGCGCCAGCCACCTGCGTCCTCTCCCGCCTCCGGTCTTCTTGACTCTGTCTTGACACCGGGCTCAGGTGGGGGAGGAGGAGAAAGTGCGGTAGATGCAGCGCAAGTCTACTATCACTTTAAACTGAATCAAGCGCAAGTCACCGTCCCTGCTCCACTTTCCCATGGAGCATACGGTGGACATCGTCGGACTACGACGGTTGAACTGTCGTGATCGGTTGAGGGGGATGATTGCCGTGATGTTGGCTGTGTTTTCTGTGGTGGGTGTTGGGCTGTGACCTCCTAAACAGGCCACGTGGTAGATGCCCTAAGCCAACACGGGGACTAGATGAGGGCACGGCAGTCGTTATTCTGGATATTGGTGGATAGGCGCTCACTGATCGGTTACGGGACGCACACGTCATGTTTGGCCTTGGGGATGCGCTCTCACAACAAATTCCGCACAGAAGGCAGTGTGCTGGCACGCGTGGGTGCTGTCTCACACCACATCAGCGACATGCACCATTTTCCGCTTCCGGTCTTCTTGACACTGTTTAGACACCAGACGCAGATGGTTGAGGGAAGGGAGAGAGTGTGTGTGTATGTGGTAGGTGCAGTGCAAATCTACTTGCACTTGAGAGTAATTTAAGCGAAGGTCGCTGTCCCTGTGCCACTGTGTTGTGGATACGATGGTTGACGGATATTGGTCCAGAAGTTCATTTAGCGGCACGTGCTTGTTGGTGATTGTGAGATATTTGCAACATTGGCCAGTGGTTTTGGACATTTGCGTGTCTCCATCTGCACATTGGAATTTTCGATGTGATTGCTTTCGAAGGTGGCTATTACGCTTGCCGAGGTTTTCATGGTTCAGATTTTCTTTCCAGGTGCTAGGGGCATGTCTTCGGGCTGTCCTGGTAATGAAGATTGTCACTGCCGTGTCTGTAAACAATTGTAGTGACGCCGTCATCGAACAGCCGCCTGGCAGATGTTCAATATCCCTCTTCACGACACAGCCTTCTCATCGCAGTCGTCGATGCCTCAGCATAGCGTGGATATTGTAGGTTACGGTTCCTTACTGGGGGATGTTCATTTGTAACATCAACTCTAGTATTCTCGCGAGACAGCTGAGGTAAATGTCCTGGCGTTTACGTGGTTCATTTTCGCTGATAATTGATGTCTCCAATACAATCAGGAGCGTTGCTAGTGTAAAGGAGTGATACCTCCGGAGTTTCGAGTTTTGGTGAAGGCCGCAATGGTTCCAAACTAAACGCTGAAGCTGGTCCAATGTCCGACTGGCTCTGGAGATCTGACTGGAAACTTCGTCCTCCATTTTTGATTTTTCTTGAGATTCTACGGCCTATGTAGGTGTATTCGATAGCAGATATGAGGCGACGTCTATTCCCGCTGTTCCTGGAGGTGTTTTACGAACAAAATTCTGCTGGTTGAGGCATAACCATAGTTTTCTCCATTGGTCCGAATTTCGTGCAGTCGGAAGCAAATAATTGCATGTTCTGCTGCCTCTGTGCATCCCAAATACCCTGCTCCTAAATCACAGCATTGAGCCGAATTCCTGGCATACCAATGTGTAGAATGGGTGGTAATTTTGGTCTTCAGTGCAAAGTAGACATTCAAACTTGAAAATACGCCGACCAAACTTCTTCCACATGTTCCAATTGCCAGCAAACTTGAAGGATGAAAACGTTTATCAATCTTTCCCACAACCATCCACACTGCGATCATACCTTCGATCTCTAATTTGTCTGAATAGAACACTAATACAACCATTACCCCGCCATAGTAAACCATAAGTCGCCTACTTAAGTCAATTAACAATTAAGGTACTAGGGTATGCGACGATCGGCGTTTTTTAATGTGCAGCATTCGCGTGCACTTTCAAAAGAGAAACGTAATGGATCCTCTGAGACATCACTTACAGCAGTAAATGTCGTTTTCATCAATATTTTAATAATTTCATTCGTTGAAGAAACCTGCATTTAGTTCCTCGATGTAGTGGTAAAGTGTGTCTGTCATAGTGTCTGGTAAATGATCATGGTCTAATGGAACCCTGTTGACTTCCATGTAACAGGTTCCAATCCTTCTAAGTGTCTTGAAAGAATTATACTTTCGTTGACAAACGCTCACCGAGCGCTAACAGAACTCACTCGTTTCCGCTCAGCCTTGGGGCTCGCTCTCAACTCCCGCCAGCAGCCGCACCTTGGCTAGTGATATAGGCAGAATGACATGTGGCTGGCTTATGACGGCCAATAAAAGCAGAAACTGTCATTTCAATCTCCATTGTCTTTGTCGGTAATGTTCTTCTGCCTATGATGCAAGTCGCTATGTGGCTACTGACGTTTCTCGAGATTGAGTCCCAAGGCAGAACGGGACGAGTGAGTCCGGTAACCGATCAGTGTGCGCCCATCAACCAAAGATGGTTTTACGAGGACCAACCATACTCACTTCTAAGTTTCGATAACCTGGAGTTCGAGACCTTTACCAATGAGCGAGCCACGCGATCCATGTTCTGTCGGCTGCGGTCGGGACAAATATGTCTCGTTCACAGATAAAGCTACGGAGCATCTTCGTTGATTGGCGCCTTGGTACGCAAAGTAGGGTCTTGAAGATCGATTAGAATACAGTGACACCATATTCCCAATCTTAAACGACAGGCCAACCGGCGCGTGGCTCATTGGCAGAGCGTTGGAAATGTCGCTTAATGAGTCAAGGTGCAAATCAAATGTCATGCAAACTTGGAGTAGGGAATGGCCGACGGTCAACAGCTAATAAGCTAGAAATGGCAAACCTACTCTTCCTCGGCACTGTAGGCCTAAATTTCATGCAACCATTTTTTGTTAGACGCAGTGGTTTCCATGAAGTTGAAAGTCATCAGCTGAAATTTTTACAAAAAACCCTAGGTTAACCAACAGGTACTCTCCCGAGGGCATTAACTCATTTGAATTTGATATCTTGTCATGGCTACCTAATCCAACCGAAAGTTCGGGACAAGAAGTACTGCATTTGAGCCTGGGATCAGCTAATAGGCAGCCATGTCTCCTGTGCACGCACAGTCTCCCATGTCTCTTCTTTCCACCTCAAAGTGTTCTATTTTTGCCTATGCTGTGACTACTTTCATTGCTTACTGACACTATTTTATGGCACCGTTCGCTGCTATGGCCGGCAGCACGCGTTCGGAGGAGATGAATGATTTCCATAGCTGGGCTAAGCAAATATTCACAGATGATCGCGATACACCGACCGCAACCTCTGTCATTTCGGAGCTATAATGCTCGTAGGCACTTGCCTGTCTATCGAGCTGAACGGCCGGTCATTTTTATGTGACAATTATAGTAATCGTCAGATAGTTTCGTTTGTACTCGGCAACGGAGAAAAGCTGCCGCCTAGTTCAGCTTTTACTGCGACCATTTGTCACTGTTGTGTTTTTATTGTTGTTGTTGTTGCTATCGTCACTGAAAATCTTCATTATTCAGAAATAAATGTCATCTCTGTCTAAATCTCCGCCACTGAAAAAAAATATTGACATTCTCGAGTGCGCCGTGGTGGCTTAATTATTGCATGAGTCACATTCCCCGCACTAGAAAACTGACCGGCTTGGACGGTGGCTGGGTCGTAGGGATGGCAATAGAGAATGAAGTCGAAGACCCCTTAAATTCTCCTCACTATAAACAATCTGACGCGCTTGAAGCTGTCGCAGTATGCTTATGATTGTGACGTTGAAGGTTACCGACTAACGGGACAACTCGGACCTTGCTGTCAGTCCAGTGTGTGATTGTGTGCCGAAAACAACTGGTAAGCTGAGAGGCAGATTGCAATGGCTCCTTCTTAGCATGGCCTCTATGGAACTCCCAATGAATGTGCTGCAGGCCGGTGAAGTGGCACGCCTAGATGCGGCTAGTTGATAGGTATCTGTGCTCTCTCCCGCCTCCGGTCTTCTTGACTTGATGATTACACTGAGCACAGAGAGGGATGAGAGGTTGCGATAGATGCTGCGCAAGTTTACTTTCAGTGTTAATTAAATAACCCGCAAGTCCCCGTCCCTGCGCCATCATGCTGCAAGGCACATCATGGACCTCGTCAGAATCGACAACCGAACTCTCAGTCTGTTTAATTTATCTACTAATAAATGAGTTTGCTGATTTTTTGGCCGGAATTATTTGCTTGTCCATTTCCCTTAATATACAGCTGCTTAAACCTATATAGTTTCTGTATAATTACAAACTCCTCCTTGCATAAATCAGGAAAGGGAATAATGGCAAAGCGATCCCGCTCAATATCTGGCATGCGAATAGACGCATCTAGCTAATCGTATTTAAGTGAATGAACCCTCCAGTTCAGATAGAATACCCAAGGCAACTTAAGCAGTTCATGGTATTTATAAATCTCAAAAGGACCAGATAACTGAACTCAAAAATTTCGCCCAAAATACTATTTCCTCTTGCTGCCGAGGGTTCGAATCCCACCGAGTGCACGGAGGGTTTCCATAACTGGGTCAGAGGTATTATTTATTACTGGCAAGCCCCCCTTTTGTGTGGTTTTTTCCCTAGGCCGAATACAGACATTTTCCCCACGTGCGGCTGAGACCAATGAATGTGGGTCGTCCTTCGTGGTGCAAATCCAGTGTCGACTGAAAAGAAATTGAACGTCCAAGAAAATTTGAATGAAGATGAAGACATATACATTTCCAATTTTGATAGCGTTAACTCAATGAACTCTATCAGGAAATTAGGTTAGCGCCGAAACCCATTCGATGTATTCTAAGCCTCCTCGAATGAATTAATCAAAACTAGAAACAAAAAGACGCCTAAATGACTGTGTAACTAAGTCAAATATGCGGGTAAGTAGAACAAATCGTATGGTTGTCAGGGTGGGGGAAGGACTGGGAAAGAAAAAAAATTTCAGTCCGTTTTCACAACATCGTCAGAGGGATGGCGGCCGCCGTGACAGGTAATTAGATGCGGGTGGATGAATTCGTGGCTTTCGACCACGGTAAATGCGGCGCCTGTATAAAGTACTTTTGAGCGCACAAGACCGGTTTGTGTAGCCTGATTGCAGCCGCTTCTGCCGTAGCTAACAGATGCTGTCCATGGAATTTTGAATAGGTTGAGGGGACCTTGTAAATTAACTGGAAGGCCTCTGTGGCATCTACACGATCGTCTGTGTCTACCAGAGGCGCGAGAATAGAGCTATTTATGTATTTTATCTGCCCCTTTTCTAACCATGCTGAAAGGTGTTTTCGTACTCTTTCGGGCAAACGCCGTCTCGTGCAACCAATATATTCTGGTCCAGAGGAGCAGGTGAAAGAATAAATGTACATTGAGGTGGTCTGGGCTGGCAGCTTGTCCTTGCCCCCTCCGTATAGGATGGGAGTGGTCGAGAGGAGTACATGGGCATCGGCTGCTGCAACGGCGCTTGACGCAGCTTGGCTTAGGCGCCTTCGTAAGAGTTCACTTGCTGCGTCCCCTTGAAATGGGACCCTGATGCATAGTTGTTTCTTGCTTGCTGTTAGCACCGGCGGCTTTGGAGGTCTTTAGGTCATATTCTTATTAATAAATCTATCTGGATATCCATTCTGCGAAGAGTGCTTACTAAAACCTTAAGCTCTTCGTTAATGCTATCGGCCGAACAGATCCTTATAGCCCCTTGTGTCAGACAGCGCACTAAATTACGCATTAAGTTCAGCAGCAGTACAAAACTCCCAGAGTGAGTGTATTGTCTGGATCATGTCTTCTTACGATAGACTCTACGTCTCATACTCCCATCAGACCTTCTACTAAGAAGCACGTCCAGGAAAGGGAGCAATCCGGATTGTTCCTCTTCCAGTGTAAATTTGATTGACGGTTGCAACTGATTCATGGTATCAATTACAGCTAAAATGTCCGTTTGTTCAGCTGCAACCTCAAGGATATCATCCACGTAGCGTCTATAATATTTTATACGAATTATCTGCGGACGAAGCTGTAAAACTTCCAGCTTGCCCATAAAAATATTCGCCAGAAGTGGGCCAAGGGGTGAGCCCATAGCAACTCCGTCTATCTGTCTGTACAAGTTGTTGTTAAATGGGAACTGCACTTTCAAGGTACATTTTAATAACAGTTCCTTGAGCGCATTCACTGGTATTCCTATATCTTGTTGATAGGAAGTAATGAATTCACAGATGTATTTGACTGTCTCTGTTAGTGGCACATTCGTAAAAAAGAGACGAGACATCCAGTGAAAACATTGTCATGCCGTTTATGTCGAGGTCTTTCACGCCTTCAACGAAATCAAACGTAGCTCGGTAGCTATGTGGCGCTAGCTGATCCTGTTTGAGCTTAAGATTTTCAGCTAACCATTTTGCTATCGCATGGTGTGGCCAGTTCCTCATTTATAGGATGTGACGAACGGTGCTTACGACAAGCAAGAAACAACTATTCATCAGGGTCCCATTTCAAGGGGACGCAGCAAATGAACTCTTACGAAGGCGCCTAAGCCAAGCTGTGTCAAGTGCCTTTCCAGCAGCCGATGCCCATGTACTCCTCTCGACTACTCCCATCCTATTAGGTGGGGGTAAGGACAAACTGCCAGCCCAGACCACGTCAATGTACATTTATTCTTTCACCTGCTCCTTTGGGCCAGAATATATTGGTCGCACGAGCCGGTGTTTGTCCAAAAGAGTACGAGAACACCTTCCAGCATGGTTAGGAAAAGGGTAGATAAAGAACCTCAACAGCTCTATCCTCGCGCATGTGGTAGACACAGGTCATCGTGTAAATGCCAAAGAGGCCTTCCGGGTAATTTACAAGGTCCCCTCAACCTATTCAAAATTCCATGGACAGCGTCTGTTAGCTACGGCAGAAGCAGCTGCAATCAGGCTACACAAACCGGTCCTGTGCGCTCAAAAGTACTTTATACAGGCGCCGCAATTACCGTCTTCGAAAGCTACCAATTCAGCCGTCCGCAGCGGCGGCCACCATTTATCTGACGATGATGAGAAAGAGGACCGAAATTTTGTTTCTTTCCCCGTCCCTCCCCCAAACCTGACAACCGTACGATTTGTTCTACAGATTCATATAAATGTAAAGGCCTGACGAAAAGTTATCGAAAGCTAACGTTTACTCGCTTTATTGTCTTTTGAATTTTCCAATCGGAATTTTCGCTACTCTAAAATAGTCATCGTAAATTATTATAGGTAACTCTTATTGACTTTTCTGACGGGAGTCCGCTTACAGTTCTTACCCTTAAGCGTTTACCTTGGATAACCTACATGTTATTGGTTTTATTCCTCAATAATTTTTGCGGTGATTTGACTTGTGGCAACGCTTTGCTTTGTGAAGGCTACTTAGGCGCAGATCTACGTTATTTTTGGCCTTTTTTATCCCTAAAGAGTTTTCCTAAGTTTTCCCCTTCCACCGACGAGTTTGTTGATTCATTCTCACATCAGTGCATCATTCGCAATTGCACAAATCGCCACTGGTGTAGAGAAGAGCTACTTATTGCAGTCATCAATCATCTACCGGTAGGAGGTGTGACAGGAGAACGGATCTTTTGCAGCCAGAATACAGCAGTTACTTATGAGATTCGGTGACGATCGGATAAAACAATTCAATTAGTCGGTAGCGTTTTGCGTCGAGGTGTCGCAAACTAGTCGTGTGATTGACTGTAGCTATACGATGGTAAGACTCGAGCTATAAAACGTGCAAAAATAAATAGAAAATATTTATATTGAAAATCGCACAAATAAACAAAACAGGCAAGAAGAAGTTAACTTAAAAAGAGGACCTTTGTATGAACAGACATGTAAAAATGTACCGATAACAGTAGCAACCATATTAAGCAAGGATTGTGCGCACGTTTTTGCTACGCAGTTTTTAAACGCAGCGAAGCCATTCAGTGAGAGTTGGATGGATTACAGGGTAGAGGCCGCCAGGACTTAGGAAGTTTTTCAACACTGAGTTGAGCTTCAGGGTCAGAAGTAAAAGACACCAGTCAAATGAAAACGTCAAACCTTACTTTTATATTCACCATTCACTTTCAAATGGCTGCCGCGTCAACCAGCAAAAGGCCCAGTAGATAACAACATGTGGCAATTTGACTGCCTTTTCTGACAAGGTCCCTCTGTATTCCAGAGTATGTTGGGCCTCAGGAATGTGACTTGCAAACCATCTATCACACTCTCTAGTCGTCTCCTGTATTTGTCCAGTGTCAAAACAGAGTCAAGAAGACCATACGAAGAAGAGGGCTCAGTTAGATGACGTGGTGTGATCCCGTAATTTGGTGGGATACCTGGTCTACACACAATGAACCAGGATCTCATAATACGACAAGGGAGGTGGCTCGGCTCCGACAGAAGCCACATTAAGAAGAATGGACCACTACAGCCTGATAAGCGCATTCAGAGAATGACAGTGATGACGTCTGTATACGATCAAACTGGGGTGCAGGGGTACTAGTTAGGGGTAGCACTACACAGATAGCATTTGGTCGCTCCATTTGTCCCGTACAGGTGGTGAATGCTCCTGTGGCCGCCTCTAACTGGTACCCAACTCTCACCTGTGGCTCCTCGAAGTTGGGTTCTTCCCAGCGGCCACACCCCGGGCAACCGTCACGACCGGCGGGCTAAACCAGGTGAGGGTCTCCGGTGTTGTGTGTGCCTCCACACCTGGTATGCCTGACTCACGAACTTCCCACCTCCCCCTATCAAAAGGTCCTACGGTGTGGGCGACAGCAACTCCATAGGCAGCCCAGGCTAACTCGGGTCGTTCTCCCAATAAAACAAAACTGCGACCCATAGTGGAGATCGGTAGCCATCTGAGATGTTCAAGCAGCCCTATTTAGGGACAGCACTGCTTGCCTCCTCGCGGAGGAAGGGGCTAGAAAAGGTGCCCTAAACAAATGTTGGTTATCACGTCTTCTGCAGCCAGCCGCGGCTCGCAGATCGCAAAAATACGCGGTCGTAAAAATCAAACAAACAACAATACCCCCCGTTCCCATCGCCATACCCTCCAGGCTGCTCGGGTGAGTCCACTCACACTAGCAGTCTGGAATTTTCGTTCGCTTTTAGACAATCTTAAGAGCAACCGGCTGGAACGGAAGACGGCGCTAGTCGCTCGAGAACTGGCGCGCTACAAGGTGGACATTGCTGCTCTCAGCAAGACCCGATTCTCTGAGCAGGGTCAGCTGGAGGAGGTGGGTACCGGCTACACCTTCTTCTGGAGTGGCTGGCCAAAGGCAGAGCGACGTGACGCTGGTGTTGCCTTTGCCACCCGGAACGACATCGTGGGACGTCTGTCCTGTCTGCCGCAGGGTATCAATGATCACGTGATGAGCCTCCACCTGCCTCTTCAGGGAGACCAGTTCGCCACCATCCTCAGCGCCTACGCTCCCACAATGACGAGCACTGATGCGGCGAAGGACAAATTCTACGAGGACCTGCACGCCTTGCTGGCGACTGTGTCGATGGTGGACAAGTTAATTGTCCTTGGTGACTTCAATGCCCGCGTTGGGACGGACCACGCTGCCTGGCAGGGAGTGCTGGGTCCCCACGGTCTCGGTAGTTGTAACGAAAACGACCTCCTTCTTCTGCGCACGTGGGCGGACCACCGTCTCCTGATGACCAACACCTTCATCCGCCTTCCGACGCGGGAGAAGGCCACTTGGATGCACCCTCGATCGCGGCGGTGGCGGCTGTTGGTCTGTTCTTTTAAGTAGGCGAGATCGACAGGACGTGCTGATAACCAAGGCAATCCGCGATGCCGATGGTTGGACAGATCACCACCTCGTCATCTCCCAGATGAGATTCCGACTGCAACCTCGACGCATGCCCCAAGGTAAGAGGCACCAAGTAAGTTAAATACTCTTTTATTAAATTTGCCTGCTCACTGTTTTAATTTCAGCAACCAAATAACCGAGAAACTGGAGGACCTGCATGCTCCAAATGATAATGCGACCGTGGAGACACGATGATGTCAACTGCGAAATGTCATCCAGTCCACCGCCCTCGATGTCCTCGGACGCGTTCGCCGTCGATACCAGGACTGGTTTGACGACAATGACGCCGACATCAGCAACTTACTCACGGAGAAGAATGGACTACACAAAGCCTACATGGACCTTCGGACTGATGCCACCAAAGCAGCCTTCTTCAGATGCCGGCGCCTTGTTCAACCACGGCTGCGGGAGATGCAGGATGCCTGGATGATCCGAAAGGCTGAGGAAATCCACGGGTATGCGGACCGCAATGAAATGAAAAACTTTTTCAAAGCCATCAAGGCCATCTACGGCCCGTGTATCAAGGGGACCGCAACGCTGCTCAGCTCTGACGACACAACGCTGCTGACAGAGAAATCGCAAATTCTGAAGCGCTGGGCCGAGCACTTCAGAAGTATCCTTAATTGCTCATCAGCCATCTCCGATGCTGCCATTGACCGGCTCCCTCAAGTGGATACGAACAATGACCTGGATCTGCCACCTTCCCTACCAGAAACATGCCGGGCCGTCCAGCAGATTTCCAGCGGTAAAGCACCGGAATTCGACGCAATCCCACTGGAAGTCTACAAGCACGGTGGACCCCGGCTGATGGCAGAACTCACCACACTCTTCCAGGAGATGTGGCGCCACAGACAAGTTTCACAGGAGTTCAAAGACGCGATCATCTTCCATCTTTACAAACGGAAGGGGAACCGGCAACTCTGTGATAATCACAAGGGCATCTCGTTGCTCAACATCGCCAGGAAGATCTACGCCCGTATCCTTCTGAATCGTCTGAACAGTCACCTAGAGCAGGGCCTGCTCCCGGAAAGCCAATGTGGCTTCCGCCGACACCGCGAATCAACCGATATGATATTTGCCGCCCGCCAGCTACAAGAGAATTGCCAGGAGATTCGAAGTTACCTATACACTACCTTCTTGGATCTGAGGAAAGCCTTTGACAGGGTGAATCGGACTGTGGAAAGTCATGCAGAAATTCGGCTGTCCTGAGCGGTTCACGCACATTGTGCATCAGCTTCATGAGGGGATGAAGGCGCGCGTCATTGACAACGGGACGGTATCTGAGGCATTCGCTGTCACCAACGGAGTGAATAAGGGCTGCATACTGGCTCCCACCCTGTTCAGCCTCACGTGTTTGGCTTTGCAGATGGACGCCTACCGTGATGAACAGCTTGGGATCCGCATCACCTACAGAACTGATGGGCACAGTCAGCGTGTTCAGGCTTCAAAGCGCGTGTCTTCGACTACGGATGATTACCTGCTCTTAGCGGACGACTGCACCCTTAAAACCGTGACTGAGGGGGACATGCAAAGGAGCATGGATCTCTTCGCCGCAGGCTGCGCCGATTTTGGATTAACAATCAGTACAACCAAAACAGTTGTCATGCACCAGCTGCCACCCAGCGTGGATCACAATGCTCCTCGAATCAATGTCAACTGTGATCAACTCAAAACGTGGAAACCTTCGCTTATCTAGGAAGCACGCTGTCACTTAACACGAGAATCAACAACGACGTTGCTCAACGGATCTCAAAAGCAAGTCAGGCCTTCGGTTGGCTGCAGGCCTCAGTGAAGAATCGCCGCGGTATTCAATTGAACACCAAGGTGAAGATGTACAAGGCCATCGTCTTGATGACACTCCTTTACGGAGCGGATACCTGGACCGTCTGCTCAAATTAAGCTAGGAAGCTGAATCACTTTCATCTCAGCTGCCTCCGAAGAATACTGAAGCTGAGATGGCAAGACCGGATCCTGGACACGGAAGTCCTAGAACGGACCAGAATCCTTAGCATCCACGCCATGCAGAGGCAAGTGCAACTGGGATGGATTGGCCACCTGGTAAGAATGGACGACGAGCGAACACCCAAACGACTTTTAAACGGAGATGTCGCTACGGGTGCTCGCCGACAGGGAGGTCAAAAATGACGCTACAAGGACACTTTGAAGAAATCGCTGAAGAAACTGCAAATCAACCCAGTAACCTGGGAGAACCTCGCCCTGGATAGACCGGCATGAAGAAGATCCGTAAAGACTGGGTCAGCAATCTATGAGGCCAACCGGATCGCCGCCGCAGAGGCCAAAAGAGTGGCACGAATGTCACCAGCGCCCCGGACCAACATCGTCGATGCCAAGGCCCTGCCAACATGCCCGCGCTGTCAACGCATCTTCCGCACGCGAATCGGCCTGGTTGGACATCTTCAGACGCAATGCCTCAACAATCCGGCAATTCCAAATTCGTCAAATTCTACCAACTTTCCTTCAGACTCCCCCACCCTCACTCCTGGCATCAATTCCATTACTCCCATCATCATAGAGACCACATCCATCTACTCATCGCCTGTTACCCCGATCACCGCAACCACCACTGCCTTCGCCTTTACTACCACCACCGTCAGCGATGGGGACTCTCTCCTAAACTGTCCTCAATGCGACCGCACATTCACCTCACGCATAGGCCTGGTTGGTCACTAGCGAATCCATCGTACAGAGACTGGTGAACCAGTGCCTGGAGCACCAACACACAGCAGAGATCGTCGCCTCCACTTTCCTCACTGTCCTCGCGCATTCACTCATCGCATGGACCTATTGGGTCACATGCGCATCCATAACTGCGGTATTCACCGCAATGCCGACAACACCGATACATCATGCACACCCTCCGCACCTGCAATTATTATCGCCACTGCCACCCCCACTACCATGAATGACATCCCTCCAGCCTCTACCGGTTTCTCCTGCCCACACTGCGCCCGCAAATTCAACTCACGCATCGGCTTGATTGGTCACCTGCGAATACATCGCACGGAGGCTGGTGAACCAGTGCCTGGGGCTCCAACATACAGTCACCGCGACCGCCTCCACTGTCCTCACTGCTCCCGCACATTAACACACCGCATGGGCCTATTAGGACACATTTGCCTCCATGACAACCTGCGGTAAACCACCGGAGGCTTAGCCACATCAGCGCACACCATCTACACTAATACATAGACAACAGACTCACAATTATCATAATGTACCTGATAAAATCACGGTGTTTACACCATACCACGCCGTCGGACCAGTGTATGTGCTGTGTGTGTCAAGTGGCTGACCAGTGGACTGGGAGTCAGGCAGCGATGGGTCCTCCATATCCCCTGAGTAGATAAATCCTGGTGTGTGCGTTATGGGGGCCAGGTCGTGCTGTGGCGCGCGAAGATGGGTATGCCGACCCGTCAGACAATGCACCCGCTCCCACATCAGATAACTGACTGGCTCGGATGTTGGTCTGATTGTGGGTGGGGAGAGAGTGAGGTCGACAGCTCAGTGCATTTTCCTCACTATAAACAATCTGACGCGCTCTGAAACTATCACGGTGCGCTAAAAGCCGTGGCTTGGAAGGTTGCCAACTGACGGGATAACTCGGACAGCGTTGTCAGTCCAATGTGTGTTTTGTGTGGAGTGGCTGACTGGCGGACTGAGAGTCAGGTTGCAATGGCTGCTTCTTAATGTGGTCTTTATGACAATCCCACTCCTTGGGATCCGAGCCCAGGTGTGGTTGTACACCCATGGGCGGCTCCGGCCGCGACAGCCACCTTCGCCTTCTCCCATCTCCGGTCTTCTTGACTCTGTCTTGACACCGGGCTCAGGTTGGGGAGGAGTAGAGAGTGCGGTAGCTGCAGCGCAAGACTACTTTCACTTTAAACTAATTAACGCGCATTTCACCGTCTCTGCACCACCTGGTGTGGAGCATACGGTGGACCTCGTCGAAATCGACGGTCGAGCTGTCACTTGAAGTAGTTTGGAAGGTTAAGCGTTCTATGCACTTCAGCAATTTAAATGTCACGTATTAATACAAGCTGACAGTGTGTCGCATCGTATCTGAGCAATTAAATCTGCTTAACGTGCTTTTGCCTAAGGGTTCTGCATATGACGCAATTCGCTTGTTTTGAATAAATGTTCAGTTATAATTGCTGGTGACAATCATCAACTAAAGATTTGACTCATTGTCACGACGTAATTATCTAAAAGGTTACTGAGGGTGCTGTTCAGTTTAATTCAGTTGAGCAAATTTCGGGAAAATAGGTTTACGCCATTGAACTTCGGGAGGTACCCAATCCAAGTGTCTTAATATTTCAGAGATCCGCATCTTGAACTTCCTCGAATTCTGCAGAATGATTGGAATTTTCCCACCTCTATAATGCATACTTGTCATTAAGACCAAAATATTGCTTTTTATCTAATTCCCTGTGTGTTGGTGGGTGAACTAAAAATAAATTCCTTACGTTAGCAAAGCATATCTGCTGAACTTTAAATTTGGCCTGCCAAGATCGCAGAGGCATCACAAATCTTAGTAACTTATGGTTTCACCGGTTACAAGAGGGATCGTTCCACGGTCTAAGTGACTAAATTGTCTCACATATAACTGACAGTCCCCTCTGAAGAATGTTTACTAACTCACAACGACGTTTTCACTGCGATTTATGTTATTTCCTCCACTAAGTTATGCAGTTTAATATTATCAATTCTTTTAAGTCAGAAATTACTTTCTGAAAAAGATAACTTAAAATGGTTAAATTATCTAAATTATCATTTGGTTAAGGGAAGAAATGCTCGATTAGCCACAAAACCTCCAAGTGCTCAATCAAATGAAATCTTCATTCGTCAAGATTGCATTTGCTGACTTGAAACTCCCTGTCTTTGTCACGCCAAGAAAATCGCTGCTGACACGACTGGGCGCCACTCAACAGAGGACTTCTTAAATCATTTGCTAACTACTCTTTTTCAATCGTCCTCCTGGCCGGATTCGTCGATCCTGATCCAGGAAGGTGAGTAGCATTCAACAGCCCGTTAACTCATGTAGCAAATGGGTTTATGTATATGCTAATTTATTTTTTCCTTACGAAGTACAAAGCTTGAGCCCTTTTACAATCCAAAAGTCAGCTGAGCTTACAATTCTGTTTCAAACGTGGTTTAAATGTTTACTTAATCCATGCTGTATATATATACTGAGAGTACTCGGCAGTAATTAGTATTTCTGATGCTAATGTTAGTAATAAATTACCGATTACTACACTTGAATCAGGGGAACTGCCTTTTTATCGTCTAATCATCGCTCTGGCATCTAATATTTCTGGTAGTGGGTTTCCATAGGGAAATGTGAGTGGCTTTTTCAGTATCGTTCGATATACCTAAAGGTTATAGACCTTGCCTTCGAAGACCCTAATGAAAGCAGTCCACGCAATACGAACCTAAAAATAATAAGGTTATAAGAATGTCAGACGTAACATTAGGACTTTGGCACTTATTCTTTTAACAGTTGGCGTGAAGCCAGGGTAACTTCAAGGAGCAATCATTATATGAAATAATAGATACCAGCGTTATCTGTAAGCACGAGCAAAGCATTGGTTTGGCGTAGTAGAGGTCTTCCGTTAGGTTGAGGGATATGTTTCAAGTAACTTGAGATCTAGTTTATGTCTGAGCACTTCCCTTTTGTCTGCCATTATAACGTCCTCGGAAGCATGATCTAGGAATCGCTAAATCGCTGCGACAAGGAATGCTGACGCACACCTCAAATTTGTAACAATTGTCACGCAGGGGAATTGTTGTGACATATGAGATGGAATTATCGAAATGCAGCACACTCGATTCTGCACGAGCCGGGATATCTGTATGCCATCTCATGGGATCTGCGTATACTCGAGGAATAAATGAGCATTCACACTGTATTTGTGCGTTAAGGACTTTAGGTTTCACACTAATTTCCTCACATTTTTTCGAACCCATTCCAGCAGCTAATAAACTGTTTTAGGCAAAGCTGCCTACAAATACTCTTCCAAGTGTGTAATAAAATAGGTAACTCCCTAAAAACTGTTTCTTTTTTGGTGAACCAACAACGTCCTTACCCTTTAGCAATGTGATGACTGTGATCCATTACGGGTGGATTGAGATATGTGGGTAGTTACTTGAGTGGCTACTTACTACTGTTTTCTTTACTTTTCTAGTTGTCAATTATTGCTGTAGAATATTTGCACCTTTGTGCAAAGGCATCAATCCGGAAATGAATATTCAACATGGAGATGATAGCATAGAGTCAACAGCTTCAAATAACTTGGGGATGGATTGGCGAGGCCAAGGCTACCCCCCCCCCGGCAGTTCGACTGTCGATTTCGACGAGGTCCACCGTATGCTCCACACCAGGTGGTGCAGAGACGGTGAAATGCGCGTTAATTAGTTTAAAGTGAAAGTAGTCTTGCGCTGCAGCTACCGCACTCTCTACTCCTCCCCAACCTGAGCCCGGTGTCAAGACAGAGTCAAGAAGACCGGAGATGGGAGAAGGCGAAGGTGGCTGGCGCGGCCGGAGCCGCCCATGGGTGTACAACCACACCTGGCTCGGATCCCAAGGAGTGGGATTGTCATAAAGACCACATTAAGAAGCAGCCATTGCAACCTGACTCTCAGTCCGCCAGTCAGCCACTCCACACAAAACACACATTGGGCTGACCACGCGGTCCGAGTTATGCCGTCAGTTGGCAACCTTCCATAGTTTCAGCGCGTCAGATTGTTTATAGTGAGGAAAATACGCTGAGCTCTCGACCTCACTCTCTCCCCCACCCCCACAATCAGACCACTGTCCGAGCCGGTCAGTTGTCTGATGCGGAAGTGGGCGCAGCTGCTGGTGACCTCGTCTACGTGTACTACGTACAGGACCTGGCCCCCCAAAAACAAGCACCAGGATTTCACACATCAGGGGGTTGAACGGCTTACATCTCACATTTGTGAGATAGCCAGAGGTCACGTTAAGAAGGAGCCATCGCAGCCTGACTCTCAGAACACCAGTCAGCCACTCCACACAACACACATTGGACTAACTGCGAGGTCTGAGTGTAATTGTCAGTTGGCAACCTTCCAACCGCGGCGATTAACGTTACCGCACACTCTTCTCCTCCCCATCTGAGCCCGGTCTCATGACACAGTCAAGAAGACCGGAGATGAGAAAGGCACAGGTGGCTGGCGCGGCCGAGCCGCCCTGGGCGTACCACCACACCTGGCTCGGATCCCACAGAGTGGGAGTGCCATAAAGACCACATTAAGAAGGAGCCATTGCAGCCTGACTCTCAGTCCGCCAGTCAGCCACTTCACACAAAACACACATTGGGCTGACCACGCGGTCCGAGTTATCCCGTCAGTTGGCAACCTTCCAAGCCACGGCTTTTAGCGCACCGTGATAGTTACAAGCGCGTCAGCTTGTTTATAGTGAGGAAAATGCACTGAGCTCTCGACCTCACTCTCTCCCCAACCCCCAAAATCAGACCACTGTCCGAGCCAGTCAGTTGCCTGATGTGGGAGTGGGCGCATTGGCTGACGGATCGGCGTACCCGTCTTCGCGCGCCACAGCACGACCTGGCCCCCATAACGCACACGCCAGGATTCACTAACTCAGGGGATATGGAGGAGCCATCGCCGTCTGACTCCCAGTCCACTGGTCAGCCACTCGACACACACAACACATACACTGAGCCGACGTCGTGGTCTGGTGTAAGCGTCAGATTGGCAGCCTTCCCAGCCACGGTTTCTTGGAAACCGTGAAACTGGGGCACACTCACACACACACACACGACAGTTCGACCGTCGTAGTCCGACGATGTCCACCGTATGCTCATGGGAAAGTTGAGCAGGGACGGTGACTTG
Organism: Schistocephalus solidus; assembly: GCA_017591395.1. NCBI lineage: Eukaryota > Metazoa > Platyhelminthes > Cestoda > Diphyllobothriidea > Diphyllobothriidae > Schistocephalus > Schistocephalus solidus. The sequence continues at coordinate 148,428 of WEDG01004826.1, read as the reverse complement.
CGCGTGATTTAGTTTAAAGTGATAGTAGATTTGCGCTGCATCTACCGTACTCTCTCCTCCTCCCCCACCTGAGCCCGGTGTCAAGACAGAGTCAAGAAGACCGGAGGCGGGAGAGGACGCAAGTCGCTGGCGCGGCCGGGACCCCTAAGTCCTAGCCACCCCTAGGCGTGCCACCACACCTCTATGTTCGGCATTTGTTATGGGAGCGCAACCCGAATAACGCATGCCATGCCTTAATGTGGCCCCCGAGTTGGTCCAACGCATCTACCACGTGGCCCGTTTAGGGGGCACAACACACACACACACGACAGTTCGACCGTCGTAGTCCGACGATGTCCACCGTATTCTCCAAGGGAAAGCGGAGCACGGACGGTGACTTGCGCGTGATTTAGTTTAAAGTGATAGTAGACTTGCGCTGCATCTACCGCACTCTCTCCTCCTCCCCCACCTGAGCCCGGTGTCAAGACAGAGTCAAGAAGACCGGAGGCGGGAGAGGACGCAGGTGGCTGGCGCGGTTGGTTCTCCTTAGTCCTAGCCGCCCCTAGGTTTGCCACCACACCTCCATGTTCAGCATTTGTTATGGGTGTGCAACCCGAATAACGCATGCTGTGCCCTGATATGGCCCCCATGTTGGTCCAGCGCATTTACCACGTGGCCCATTTAGGGGGCACTGTAATAGCAGACAACCACATTAGGGCCGGCATACACCGACTGTTGAGAAGGTGTCCGACATTTCTGTAGGCGATGCGGATCCCAGGGCACCCATCACGTTAGGTGTCAGGCATCATAGTGAGAACAAGAGTCAGAGCCCTACTTCACCCCGTTGGTTTCTACGAATGCTTCGGGTACCGGCCCGTTGTCATTGACGCACGCCATTATGCTGTCTTGATGCTAATGCACGATGTACGTGATCTGTTCAGGAAAGCCAAATTTCTGCATGATTTTCCACAGTCGGCACGATTCACCGTCAGCTTTCGTCAGCTGCACAAAAGTAGTGTAGAGGTGGGTTCACATCTACTGGCACTTCTTTTGTAGCTGGCGAGCGGCAATAATCATGTTCTAGGAAGCGAAATTAGCTTTTTGGGAGCATTGCCTGTTCTTGGAGGCCGTTCAGACGATTGAGAAGGATACGACCGAAGGTCATCTCGGCGATGTTGAGCAGCAAGATGCCTCTGTGGTTACTACAGAGTCACCGGTTCCCTTTCCACCTGTAGAGCTGGACGATGGTTGAGTCTTTGAAATCATGAAGAATTTGTCCTTGGAACCACTTTTCCTGGAATATTTTTTTGATTCTGCCAACAGCCGGGACGCACCGTGCTTATAGACTTCCAGTGGGATTGCGTCCGATCCCGGTGTCTTCCCGCTGGAAATCTGTTTCACGTCTTTGATTATTTCTGGTAGGGAAGGTGGGAGATCGAGGCCATTTTTCATGTCTACTTGGGGGAGCCGATCAATAGCAGCATCGGAGAGGACTGATGGGCAATAAAGGACACTTCTGAACTGCTGGCCAAGCCCTTCATAATTTGGGATTTTTCCGTCAAAAGTGTTGTGCCGTTAGGACTGAGCAGTCGTGCGGTTCCCTTGATGCAGGGGGTGTAGCCGGCCTTGATGAAGTTGAAGACGTTTTGCATTTCGATGCGGTATGTGTACCCTTGTATTTTCTCAGCTTTGCAGGCCATCTAGGCGTCTTATATCTCAAGCAGAATTTTCTGCACGAGGCGGTGACATATTATGAACGCTGCTATAATGACATCAGTTCGGCTGTCCATGGAGGCTTTAAGTATTCGGTTCTTCTAGACTAGGTGGTTGCCAATTTCGAGGTCATAATCGTTAAACCAGCCCTGATGCTGGCGGCATGAGCGTCCGAGAACGGCGAGAGAGTTGAACTGAATGACGTTCCACAGAAAACATCTGCGTGTCTCCATGGTGGCGTTATCATCATGAGCCTGCAGATCCCCGGCTGTGGGTCAATTCTTTGAGGAATTGAAAACAGAGCAGACAAATTTAACCAACGAGTATGTACCTTACCTGGTTGTCACTTAACTTGGGGCCATCTGCGGGGTTTAATTCGAAGCCTCATCTTGAAGCTGACGAGGCGGTGATCATTCATGCCATCGGCGTCGCAGATCACCTTGGTCAGCAACACGTCCTGTCGATCTCGTCTTCGATGGAGAACATAGTCCAGCAACTGTCGGTGCCGCAATTGAGGGTGTATTTACGTGCCCTTCTCCTGTGTTGGAGGGTAGAAAAAGGTGTCAGACAACAGGAGACGATGTTCCGCGCGGTTTCGCAGAATAAGTGAACTATTCTCGTTACAGCTGCTGAAACAATGGGGACCCAGCACTCTCTCATAGACCCCGTTGTCTGTCCCGACGGGGACTTTGATGTCACCAAGTACAACCAGTTTGTCCGCTTTTGGCACAGATGACAAGAGGGCGTGCATTTCCATGTGTACTTTGTTCTTCACTCATTAGGGCTCGTCAGTGGGGGGGCGTAGGCGCTGCTGATGGTTGTGAATGTGGGTTCCCGAAGAGGCAGATGTAGGGTCAGCAATCGGTCGCTTGTGTCCTGCTGCAGAGGGGGTGGTCGTCCCAAGACGTCATTCCAGATTGCAAAGATGAAACTATCCTCACATCTTTCAGCCTTTAGGTGGCCACTCCAGAAGAGGATATGACCGGCACCCAACTCCTCCTGTAGACCCAACTCAGAGAATCGGATTTCACTGAGAGCAAACATGTCCATATTGTAGCGCGCTAGTTCTCGAGCAACTAGCACCGTTCTTGGTGATGGCCGATTTCTCATTAGATTGTTTAAAAATGAACAAACATTACAGACTACTAGAGCGTGCAGACAAACCCAATCAGCCCGGAGCGTACGGAGGTTTACGGGACTTTTGGTTTGGTGGGTTGTTTGAACCGTTAGAATTCACACTGCCAACCATGCTATGCTGGCAGAAAACAGGAAACCCAGTATTTGATTTGGGCACCTTTTCTAGCCACTTATATCACGAGGTGGCTAGCATTGCTGTCCCTAAAAAGGGTTGCTAGGAGATCCCAGCACGTAACCGAACTCCACTATGTGTTACGGTCACGCTTATAGTATGAGAGCGGCCATTGTTCACCTGGGATTACATGACCATTGTTTTTAGTAATTTTGAGAGTGGGGAAGGTGAGGGAGGGGGCTGGAAAGGGGGAGCAGAAATACAGGATGTGGGGACACACACAGCCCCGGATACCATCAGGTGGTTTAGCTCGGTGTTTAAGGCAGTTTCTGGGGTGTGGCCACTAGGAAGATCCTACATCTTTGAGCCGCAGATGAGAGTTGGGTGCCATTGAAGAGCCAAATATTACACAGGACCTAAAAAAATCAACAAAAGCAACAACTAAAACGTCACATGTTTCTGATAACGGCGCGGCCTAGGAAAGTGTAGGACCAACTCACACCATGGTTGAAATCCAGGTATATGCAAACCATAGTGAGATGATGAACTTCTTCGCAGGTATTAAAGCATATTGTCGTCCACAAACCAAGAGGACGACACCAATGTCAGTAAAGATAAAGAAACTATTCTAACGGAGGAAGCACATTTAACGGCCTCCTCAATCACCAGTAAGCAAGATACGAAAGAGCCTTTGACCGAGATCCGGGATATCAACTGCGACCCGGGTAGGCCGCCTCGTCTCACTGAGGCAAATGGAGGCATGTAAAAGCTTACCTGTGAAATTACCGGGAACCGACGCGAAGTCTACAACCTATGGCTAAGCTAGTACAGGAAATTTGAAGCCAAACACGCTACTCCATAAGAATTTAAGAACGCACATATTCTGTGTTAGTAGAGTGCAAGGGTACTTGGCACCATTGTGAAAATAACAGTGACATCTTCCATCTTAACAATACAGCCAAAAAGCTCACCTAAATACTTGAAAAAGCATCTGGAGTAAGTAAGTCCTTCGTTGCTGCCTAACCGTGAACATGATTTTCACGGCCCTCCAACTGCATGGAAGTGTCAAGATATGAGGCCAACCCATACACCACCTTCTTAGGCCTAACAAAAACTTCAACACAGTGAATCGTTATGGTCTCTGGAGAATCATGCTAAATTTGGGAGGTCCGTCGAAATTTGCACATGCCTTGGCACGACCGCAAGATAAAAGGATGACTTGCGTCACGGAAAATGAAACAATATCTGCTGAATTCACGGTCATCTGTGGGGTGAAACGCGATTAAAAACTCACTCCGCTTCCTTCCAATTCAGTCTCATGCTCTCCACCGTGCTTATTGACTCTTAACGTGAGGAGTGTTTGTGGAGCTAAATAAGCTACCGAGCAGGTGAAAAACTGTCCAACACCTGGCACCCAAACAAACCTTCGAGGGTATCAAAGTTCAGAGTCTATGACCTAATTTGCTGTTGACTGAGAGAAAGCATCGCAGTTTGGAGTGTGGACATTTTGTTTCCAGCTGTTTTCACTTTGGTTCGATGATAAACATAGAGAAGAGGTTAGATATACAGATACAGCTCAAGGGCAAAAGCCTACTTCCTTCAATAAAGTGACGTAGAAAATGACATCGAATGCTGACTTTAACGAGCCAACACTGTTATGCCACCCACACTGCCTCAGGACATTTAGTAACCTCATGAGTCTATTCGGCCATAGGTATATACACTGCAGCAGGATTCAATTAAAAGTCCTTACAACAAACCCGTTTATTACAATCGAAACCTCACCTACACCTCTCACTACCAACTTCCAAACCAACACCAGTTTTAAACCATTAACAGCGCACTCAGCCACTCAGCAACCACAGCTTCATATTGCTATCTTACTACTACCGTAAATTAACATCACGGAAGGCCTGGTCGGTAACCTGTAAACCCATCAAGCTGAAGCCCTTCGTTTTTTGCCTCAATTGCCGTCACTGCCGCAGAAAATTGGGGCATCGCATGAGCTTGTTATATTTTGGCATAACGTCCAGGATGGTAATCAAATCGACCATTTTGTTGACTGTGATGCTGGTACAAACCTCGTGCCGTATTACTCATAGTTCCTGTTCTGTTAATTATGCAGACGCCGCGTTGTTGACTATTTTCTAACTTAAATTTTCTGTTGGTTTCATCTAAGGCAGACTCTGCTTGGAAAGTGCCCAATTCCTAGTTAGTCAGTGATCCACCAAAGGAGAAACGGTCTTTGTATGATACACGGGGATGATTTGTGACCTCTTCCTTTCTATAAAAATCATTTAAATATTTTTATTTTAGTGAGATGTCAGGTAAAACATAAACGTGCTATTACCTGTAGTTTTGGAAGCAGTCACGTGTTGGAAGCTTTTACTCCTACGATTTCATTTAGGTTTGACAAATGACTTGGAAGATTTCAGGCTTTATCCAACTAAGCAGTTTCAAAAAGGAACTATAAGGTACCATTCACCACAATGCATGACAAGATAAGACATGTTTAATACTTAATAATCAGTTCCCTTTCACCTGTTAGCCATAATACAATTGAATATTTGCATTTGTAGATTGTCCATATTTCCATTGAGCAGACTCCAGTTCACTGAAGTTTAAGGAGCAGGATGTTGTTGAATCATAGGTCGTGATTTTGCGGGTTATTTTTAGCATGCAAGAACTATAAAAAGACTCTTAAGATTATTGCTATCTACTATTCAGTATTTAAAATTGTCAAGTTAACTGAGCCCTATGATAACCATCATCTGATCGCGTTTATAGAAGAAGAACGTACTATAATGAACTTAAGCCTGAATTTTGCCTTCTTAACTTTGCAGTATCCAAAGAAGCCTTAGATATACTGATTTGATATTTTTCGATATAATTCTGATAAAATAACCTAAGTTACATTATAGAGCACGTTATTAGGAGAGCCAATACTAGGGTGCTGTATAGGTGGTAAATCGCTGCCTTTGGCCAAGCAGCCTCCTCACCATTAGGAAACTGAACACAAAGCAGAATTCGCCTATTAAGTTGATGTTGAAATTTTTATAAATTTAGAAATCATGTTAAGAAAAGATTTCTGAACATAAATTTCTTTTATTGATTTTCATAAAAATTTACCCTCTTTAACTATTAAATTTGAAAGATCGGAACATGCGTTGCCCAGAAAGGTAGCTGCCTTAATGTTTTATCTTCACTTTATCTACCAGAATAAAACTGACATTAAAATCAAAAAACTATTCATAAATCTACTCGAGTACTCAGCCAAGGCAGTCTGATGCATATAAATATAGCAACACATATTTTTATTAATTTTGTATACTTTGTGAATTAGCTTTCACTTCTAGTTATCCTCTGTGATTTGAGTAAAAAAAGTGATAAGTGACCTCTATTTGGAAGTTTATTTTGTAGATGACACGGTGGTAATTTCAATTCTTTTGCATTTATGTAGCTTTCTAATAATCTTCTTACAAATTTTTTTGAAGCTTCGATCAGGAGACGTGCTATTTTCAGTTTGACGAGCAAGTGATTTCATTTATCACCTGCATATGGGCACATTTTGTTGACTAAGAAACCAAACTACACTTGGTGAAAATACCGACAAAGAAAAAGATATAAGGTTTACTTACTTAATGAGGGATAAAAATTGTAGCAGCTTTGGATATCCCGTTCGTGTAGAGAATATCGATTTATAATGCAAAAACCATCAGAATAATGTCTTTATTTGTAAGGTAAGGGTTATTCGAACCCATTTCAAGCGGCAGAATAGAAACGAAATTAAACCTTTGAAATATGCTATTTTTATATTACTAAAATTAGTGTATTATATTAACAACTTTATAAGCAAACAATAAACGACTGTTTCTTCGGCAAACAATAACCCTGCGCAACGTTGACTATAAACTGTCTTATTTGATGGGATGCACACACGTGGCTCCGACAAATAATGAACGTTTTTCATTAGGAAGGGCTTTTCAAAGTTTCGAACAATGTTTTCAGATGAACATGGCCTAATTTAAAGTGGCGATTGTCAGAAAACATCAACTAAGTGAAGTTTATGGGATTCCTATGGTGACACGTTAGATTTTACTTCTTAAACGTCCAACCAAAAAATCGGGACGGAGATGATTAGCTCACTTACGAGAGATGATGTAACGAAAGTCACATTGGCTGAGGATGAGCGGTTTCTTAGTCACAAGATCACAATAAACGGGTCAAAATTTTGAAAGCCATTTGTATGCCTGCAGTAAAATTCCTTTCCATGGCATTCCGTAGATGTGGACATGCAATGGATTTTGCATAACATTGCAATATTAAGTTAAAAGTGGTAAAATTAATAGGCAAATAAATACCAGGAGGGTGGATAGGTGTGTGCACATATAAATAGACCTGGGTCCGCTAGTTTAGTAGAAACATCGGAATTTAATATTCTGTACAAACACAAAAATCTTTGGTAGAACCAAACGTATAACGAGATGACTACGATGGTTACACCAAAGTAGTAGGATGCAATAAATGTAATTCAAGTCAATTTCAAAGAAGACGGGTTGGACAGATATTCGAGGTCTTAAACATAGGAATGAACTCTGGCTGTTAAGCAAAAGACTTCTAAATTTAAAAATAATTTTCCTATTAAAAGAAAAAGAGATTTGAGATGAAATCTAGTCAAATTTTGAGGAAAAGGAGCCCTTTTCAGATACAATTTAACTCATGCAAAGACAAATTTTGCTAGGCCTGTTAGGCCTGTCTAAATCATACAAGAATTTTGCTATGTTCATGTGACAGTAATAAAAAATTAAATTCGAGCGGAATTCTGTCGAAAGAAAATCTGGAATTAGCGATTATTTTCTGCAATGGTATGGAAGTTCAAACTACCGGTCATCCCTGTCTTTTAGAAGGCTAGCGGCTTGTAAAATTAGGTGAAATGACTTAAAATTGCATGCTATTGAGTTACCGAGATCAGTAAACTATGCGTCTGCACGCTTCCCACCAAACTTCAGATCTCCCAATGGCGTAGTGACATAGACTATAGAAGTCGGTAGGAGATTGATAAAGCAAATAACGAATCTTCTGCCAGTCCAAAAAACCAGCATTTTGTTCGTGAACAATGAACAGGGGCAAGTACAAGAGTGCATAATGAGTCATAAAGTGGAATTGATTATTCTGTAGGTGACAAATATTGATTAATTTTCTCCTCTAGACAATGAGCACTGTTGAATGAAATGGTCTAATATGACAGGAATGGACTTCAATTACCCAGTTACTTAATGTAAATTAAGGGGTTTCCTAATCATATATCGAATACTATTATTTAAAAACTCAATTTTAACCTCCAGTTCATTAAGTTTACAAGATAAGCGTATCAAAGAGCCTCTAAATAGTTATATTTACTTCATGGTACCAATATCAACACTTTGCAGCAGCAAGGTGTCAATATCTAGGAGGAGGGGCGCAAATACATCTGTAAAATATCACTTATGCGCTTAATTTAAAAAGGGAGAAAATTTTAGTGCCAGCCTTTTCTTCCATAAGACATTGTATAACGAAATACACAGGAAGAGTCCCTTTTCTGATTCGAGAGATGCAATATTAGACTAGAACGTGGCTGGATTCTTTTTTCTTTATTCAGCGAACTCTATTAAATTGTGGTTGTGCCTGCAAACATACTTTAAATGTGTTAAATGCAACCTATTTAAGGGGTTAAAGGTATTTGCTACATGCTGGACAGTATAACCGCTAATTCGAAGTCAAGTTAGTAGAGTTATGATCATTGCCAATTTTTTATTGAACAGTTTTACTAGGTAATTAAGGAGGCTGCTGTGTTTATTTCTAGCGGTAAATTAACTCTTCAAGGCTTGCTTATATTTATTGGTATTTTTTAATACAGATGCTGATTATCTTATTGTACTTCATAATTTCTCCGAATTCCACCGAGTAGTGAAAAAAGGATTTTGTTTTAGTAAGTTTAAAATAATCTAAGCCAAACGATAACGGAATTTCACACTTTCGACCTCCCTGCCATGTGGGACAATGATATTGCGCTGTGGCTGCGCACAGTGGAATCACGTTTTACCCTGCGGAAAATTACAAGAGACCATACAAAATTGCATAATGTTGTGGCAGCATTGCCAATGGACATTGCTACTGACCTGCGAGATATTATCGATAGTCCACCCATAAAGGCCCCATATACTGCTCTAAATAGGCACACATATCCCATATCTCTATCTCAACACAAAAACGTCTTCAGCATTTGATTTCCGAGGAAGACGTTAGCGATAGGAAGCCTATGCAGATTCTTAGGCGCGTAGAGCAGCTAGTGGACGGACAAAATCTTGATGGCACAATGTTCAAGCAGCTTTCTCTCTAGTGGATGCCCTCCTCTGTGCAAACTATTCTTGCGCACAATATCCCTTCCTCATCTGTCCAAGTGCTTACTGAGACAGCTGACTGCATTATCGAGTACTTCCAACAGCCTCTTACTGTTAATGTTCCTAGCCGTGCCATATCATCGAGTACAAAATAAAACGCCTAGAAACCCTCATTTTTAAGTTTCTCAGCTTTGTGCTAGTCCTATATATAACCCCAGAAGCCCTTCCAATACTCACCGACCTTGGTCTCCCTGCTCCATTTTCGGGCCCATCCACAAAAGACAGTTTATGCTGGTACCATCACACCTATGGATCCAATGCCCATCACTTCCAGTCTCCGTGCAGTTACAAGAAATCCCTGGCGGAAAAAATACCTGCCGAGCAGTAGCGGAGACGAACTTGGTCGGTCCATCTTCTTTAAGTCACTTACTACACATTTTTGACGGGGCTTCCTCCCGTAACTGCTTTATGGACGCTGAAGCTGACATCAGTCCTATTTCACCCGCTTCGAATGACCATAAGTCATCCAACTCTTCATTTGCTCTCCAAGCACTTAATAATACCTCCATTAAAACGTTCGGTCAACGATATCTAGATCGTAGTCTACGACGTTCAGTTCACCAACGTTCATGCTGCCATTCTTGTAGCCGATTTCATATCGTTTTTTGGTCTCCTCATCGATATAAAGTTCAATAAACTAATCCATCGGATGACATCTTTATACTCTAAATGGTCTACTCGTGTTTTTTTATCCCCTAGTTCCTGCCTTTCAACAGTCACTTCGTCCACTCCATATAATCGTTTGATTTCAGAATTTCCATCTATCACCCGACTCTCACAGTTTGCTCAACCCCTTAAGCTTTCCACCATACATTATAGTTCAACCACCGGCCCACCCATTTTTGGCCGTCCACGTCATTAAGCCGCCGATAAGTTAGCTATCGCAAAGGCTGAGTTCAACCATATTATGGAGCTAGGCATTGTGCGGCTATCCACTAGTCCATGCTCTGCTCCCCTACATATGGTGTGCAAGAAGTTTCTAACTGACTGGCGCCCATGCGGTGATTACCGATGATTGAACAACTGCAATGTTTTTGACAGATATTCGCTTTCCCATCTCCATGACTTTTCATCTAACCCAGCCAGGTCAAAAAACTTTTCCAGAACTGACCTAGTGAAAGTCTTCCACCAAATCCCTGTTGCTCCAGAAGATATCCCGAAAACGGTGATAAAGACCCCAGTTCGTCTTTTCGACTTCATCAGGATGTCTTTATGACTCCGACACTCCCCTCAAACCTTTCAACATTTCATCAATGAAGTACTCCGCGACTTACCCTTGGTTTTTGTTTATGTCAATGATTTTCTGGTCACAATTTCCAGTGAACAAGAACGCCCACAACACCTACGTCTCATTTCAGAACGAATGAGCCTATTCAGTGTTTTTCATTAATGTACCCTTAATGATTTATTGGTGTTCCCTTGCTCCTGCACCTAGGACACCGCGCAGATGCTTTTGGTTGGCATTCCATAAATGCCAAAATTTCAGATATTCGCAAGTTTCAACTCCTACTTCTTTCCAACTACTGCACCGTTTTAAAGACCTTATCAACTTTTATCGTCATTTCATCCCTCACTGCGCTCAAGTGATGTTACCTCTTTTACCTCATTTTACGCGGAATTAACCCCTAGTTTTCTTTTCCTGACAGATGTGGACGCATTGCAACGAGTCAAGGAGACCCTTGCGGATACAACTGTCCTTTCTCACCCTCTAACTGATTCCTCGCTCTATATTGTTGCTGACGTCTCCAGTTGCGCATAGCTGCAGCCCTGCAGCAGTAGACCACACGAGCGTCCAAACCTTGGCCTTCTACTCTGACATAATGACACCCTACGAAACTTCTTATGGAACTTTTAGTAGAGAACACGTCACAATTTATTTAACCATTAAACATTTTCGTAACTATGTTGAAAGCAGAGATTGGTGTACTCAAACGGAGCACAAACTGCTTCCGTATACCTTATCTACTCCCTCTGGCAAGTATATACCCCAAAGGGGTTCGCCATCTCGATTTTATTTCTTACTCCACTACAGATATTCGATTTCTTAAAGGCCTTTTTAATTCAGTCGATGACAATCTTTCTAACCTGGGATTAATGCCATTGCCCATCCTTCTATTGACCTGGAGTGCATGTCGGAACCAAAGCACAAACCAAATTTTACTGAACACTGTGACGTATCGTGCGGTTCCGAAAAAAATGGATTTACTGCGTTGCACAATCTTCCTCCTCCTGGCATCCGCGCTACCCATCGTCTCGTCAGCAAGCGTTTCGCCTGGCCCAGTATGTACACCAATATCCGTCAGTGGAATCGTTCATGGTTGGCCTGTCATAAAGCCAAAATCGGACGACACAACGAAGCCCCATTGGCACATTTTCTTGCACCTGACGCCCACTTTGCCACCTAGCAAGGTCCTTTACCAAAATCTCGCTGTTTTTATTACTTACTAACTGCATTTGACCGATTTACGTGGTGGCCCATCGCACTTACACTTTCAAGTATAACTGCGGATAAGCTCACTTATGCCTTTCTGGAACACTAGATCTCCCATCATGGTGTTCCCTCAACTATCACCACCGATCGAGGCCAGCATTTTGAATCTAGAATTTTTTATGGCCTTACGGACCTCCTCTGATGATCTCGCATACGCACAATGATCTTTTCATTCCTCATACAACGGTTTAGTTGAGCGATTTCACGGTCAACTCATAGCCTCGCTCCGAGCCTATGTCAAACCCCTCATTGGAGAGAGCATCTGACCTTGGTCATGCTCGGTATCCGTACCACTCTCAAACCCAACTTGGAGTGCTCCTCTGCCGAACTTGCTTACGGCACTACCCTTCGGATTCTCGGGGATTTTTTGGGCAGAGTCAAAATAAGCTGATATGTATCCTGCTGATTATGTCCAAAAATTGTGCCAAGCAATGGCTAATCTCCGAGCCATACCTCCATTCGTTTCGGCAAGTAAGTCATACATCGACCCTAACCTGCTAACGTGTCGTTTTGTGTTAGGCCTCGTAGATAGTGTTCATAAGCCACCACAACAGCCCTTCGACGGACCATTTGGAGTTCTATAACGCACGGACAAGCATTTAAAAATCGGCCATGGTGACCGCAAAAAGTAATATACAAAGCCTTTTTCAACTGCCCCAACAAAACAACATTCAAGGTCCGCTACAGGCCTCTTGCAATTTCCAAGCCTGAGCTTACACTTGAGAAACCTGCGCCTCCCTCCACCCCACCCAATGCACCCCTAACACGCAGTGGTCGTCGTGCATTTCCTTGATCGTTAACAACTCGTACATTATACCTAACAGCTTTCTGTTTTCATCACATTACATTTTTAACTCCATTCTTCTAAGTGGGGGAGTATTGTAGGTAAGAATTACTTTCGTAAAATTCAACACACAACCTTTGTAGAATTAGATAATAAGTTACGTTTGATTGCCTAGTTATTTTCTTCTCACTTTTACTATCGTATATAAGTTTGGGGATAATATTGACCTTACATATAAGAATAGACGGATTCATCCTCAACAGACGTATGCTAAGATGAACCGTCTTTTTTAATTCGATCACGTTGGCCTTTGACTAAGCCTAATTAATTAATTTTGAGATCACTTTAATATTGCTCTCGAATCCTTAAATTATCGTGGAATGATTACACAGATTTAGGTAGCTTGAACATATTCTTGATGTACTGGTCTTATTAGGGCATGAATAAATATAGATTCCTAATGTTGACAAACAAGACATTCGTACAAAGCAATTCAGAAGAGTTCTGTTATCTGGAGGTAACAAAGGCGTTCGCAACGATATTTTCAAAAGAAGGACTGATCTCAGTTTATAAGGTATTTATCCCGGTTTGTGAATTTAAAAGATGTATCTAGTGCCATAAATGAAACTTTTGTGTCCGTAAATGCTTTATGATTACTTTTTCTGTTGACATCTTTTCGAAAGTAAGACTTAATTGACACTAAACCACACTTTAAAATAATTGACTAATCGATGAATATTCATATTGGATCAGAGAAAATAATATATGCTTTAGACATGCATTCCTCCTACTGTAACCATTTAATGGGTCAATTTTTTTGCTGAGGGCAATTACCTCACGGTGACCATCAACTGTTGTCTTCGTAGTCGACATAATGTTATCCAAACTTCAAAATACAGTTACTTAATAACAATAAGTAAAAATAAATTAAAAAGTGAAATAGTATTTTCTGAAAGAATGTTTTTAGATAAATTTACCCTTTGGTTTTGCCAGTGAAATCAGCACTTGACTGTTCTCATAGCTGAACTGAAATATCCTGTAAATTATCGGCTTAGTATTTTGGGGTTAAAATAACTTGCCTCTTAACTTCGTGCATGGATACAAAAGTGACTGTGAATTTCTAAAAGACCGACTTTGGTTTCCTTGTGATCTTCGCATTGTTCAGTCGAATCCTTGTCACATAAAGTCTTCCATCTATGACAGACAGCAGTGCTTGTGGACGAGGTCATAAGGATTGCAAAAATGCAGGCCAATAATCAACTTGCAATGCAGAGAACGAGATGGACATCTCGTTCAATATTAAGGATCTAATGACTCTGCAAATTCTGGCACAAGATGGTCATGGCCTCCAGGCGTCAGACATCTGAGGCGGCCAAACTTAGGTGTAGGAGTATCTGCATTCCTGACTTTGTAGGGAAAACTCTCCTACAAGAGTTGATGACTTAAATATTACTATGTTAAAAAGCCGTCCGTCATGTGCAACCGCCATAACTCGGTATATTCTGCTGCTCATCTTTTAAGAAGAGAAAAGTACATGACTAATTACACCTTCCTTAGCTCCTGGTGATAAGGTGATCGGATGGTAGTCGAGCGACCTCGGGTCAAAACTACAGCTTGCATATCCTACTGGTCTCTATGAGAATGCCTGCGAATTCTATAGATTAAGATCCGAGGTGCAACTGAACAAGCAGGTCCTGCACACTAATCGGAAAAGCCATTTCAAACAAATTAAATATCTTCAAAACCACCAAACAAAATATTGAACTTTTCTTTGATTAGCAGAGCACTTGACTTGAAAATGATATAGTGAAATCGCCGTGTTTCAAATCCCAGGTTACTTAAATCTAGAGTTGAAAAATGTTTGGCTGACGTCTATTAATAAGCAGAAACACATTTATAAAAAAGGAAGACTGGGCTGTTAAGACGTTGCTATTCCTGAGGATAGAACCCGTGACATGCTGGTTAGAAGTTCAAAAACCTAGTGAATGAATGACTATAAGATATTAACCAATGAGCGGCTGCTGGCAGGGTTTGAGACCCCAAGGCACAATGAGGGAAGCGTATTCAGTATAGTGACCATTGAGCGCTCCACTATCACATCTCATGAGATGGCTATCATTTTACCTTTATTAGCTTTATTACTGGGGCATGTGTGCCTGCAGCGCCCCTGTTACCAGCTGGACCTGACGAAGCATGCTGTACCTGGGTTTTCCCAAACATTATATTCCTTTATATTTAGTAAATGGGGATATTCGAGCAAACCTTCCTCCTCCGAATCGGAGTCCGCGTAGCAAAGCGGTGATTTACAAATAAAAGCTACTGGGTTTTGAGATATCCTGCGTCATAAGATAAGAGAGCGAGAGAGCTATACGCTTTATTATGAAGGTATCCTTTCAAAATCTTTAGCAAAAAGACGTCCATTCACATTTTATAAAATTATTACGCGAAAAAGAGCAACGGAAGAAAACCAAAAGTATATATACCGAAAGCTGCGGCTGTCGGCATCATGGACGGTCGTCAGTGAATACATGGCAAAATTGCGCCAAATCTTCTTCAAGACGGTGTAGGCGTCGTTCTCAAATGACCTTATTGTAGTTAATATAAACAAAGAGTGGTAAATAGCAGTATCTAATGAATATAAAGCAGGCGTAAACAGCAGGATTTATTGGTACCAAGAAATTTCGCGACAGCTTATCAACTGCAACCCGTCTTTGCATAACACAAGTAACGAATGAATATGGACAGCAGTTTGAATTAACAGAAAATCAATACATAACAGCAAGGTCCAGTGGACAACGTAAATAACTTCAGGAAAGAAAATGTGGGGGAGAAGCTTATACAAGTACAACCATGAAGCATCTAGGGTGAAAATCACCGAGTTGTTCGTACATACGTAGGGAGAAACCCAATCTTTGTAAGCAACTAGACCACGTGATCAATCTACAATTGCCCTGGTGATTTTCACCCTAGATGCTTCATGGTTTTAGTTGTATAAGCTTCTCCCTCACATTTTCTTCCTGAAGTTATCTACGTTGTCCATTGGACCTTGCTGTTATGTATTGATTTTCTGTTAATTCAAACTGCTGTCCATATTCATTCGTTACTTGTGTTATGCAAAGACGGGTTGCAGTTGATAAGCCGTCGCGAAATTTCTTGGTACAAATAAATCCTGCTGTTTACGCCTGCTTTAAATTCATACCCGGGAGAAAATGCTTAAAGTATCTAATGAGAAAAATGGGCCAGCCCTTGTACATATGAGAAAATTCACATATGAATGGAGGCGGAAAAAATGCGACTCAAATTCAAAAGCTTGCCGGGATACAGAATTGTTTAAAGATATTTCGCTGAAAACTTCACCATAGGGCAAAAAGTGTATTTCGAGAGCATGCTGACCGATTTTTTCACCTGCAAACCTTGGCGTGGAAACCCATTGTCGCGAACGGAAAGTATTAAAATAATCACAGAGTGGAATTTGGGGAAGAGTCCTCACACCTCATTGACCTTATGCTTTGTCCGCATCTCCAACACATTCAATTGGAAAGACCGGCAACTGATGTTCGACTTCGATAAACTGGTCAACGTGCAGTTGGTTAAAACTCTCAGGTTTGACGTACGTGCTAACCACTTAGTCAAACATCTTAACCACATGTCAAATTTAGGTTCTGCTAGCTAGTATACATGTCCGTAAATTTAGTGTGCGGTCTAACGGACCAAAAACGTGTGCCTGATCTATTTTGCGAGCGACTGCATCGGTAACCACCTCTGTCCGCTCGGATCTTCTCGTTTAATCAGAACACGGTGGGCGTGGGTATAGTAATTGAGATCAGGTGCATCGTAATTCGGCTTCACTAGAAATTTTTTTACATGATAACCCCATCTGTGCTTTAGTTGGGATGGATGTGGTCTTCATCATTAGCGTTGGTAGAACTACTTGGGTAACGTTTACAAGCCACGATGGTTAACCGATCTGTCATTCTTAAAATAAAGACAGAAGATGGATAGGACAAATGTACCGACTAGTCTGAAATCCCTCTCATAATCTACCAATACATACGAGAAATTTCAGCCAACCACTGCAGTTTTACCAAGTAGAATGTATTCAATTAGCCATTTTTATTCTGTTTGGTTTTTTGAGTACTCTTCGACAGAAGTTTGCGGTAGGAAGTGCACGTTCAATAAGGAACTATCACTAAAAGTAGGTTATGTATTCTTCTACAAGACTATACTGTCAAAATTTTTCAAATGAGAACAAAGCGTCTATTTAACGGCCTAAAGCCTCAACGTAAGTAAGCCGATTCTCAGTAAGCCAATTCCACTTCGTCTATTTCCGCTTAGTAATGCTTTGCTTGAAGCATGCAACATAGTCCTACAATATTGAAAAATTTCGTACCAATTATAGTTTATTCTCAATGGCCTGGAGAAACATTCTATTCCGCTTGCATGGGAAGCATACACATGCAGTTTGTAAAGCTTCACTGCAAGTGCAATGAGAGGTAGCGTTCAAAATTAATGGATTATATAAAAAGATGCATAAAATCCTTCCTTCGGGTAAAAAATTGAGTGGGAGGTGAGTTGCTACCAAATGAGTGCAGAAAAGAGTAGTTTGTACATAATTTCTATAAAATATGAAAAAATAAAAGCAGAAAAGTCAATGAAAGCAGTTGGAATACTTCTGCAGTTACACTTTTGTCAAGTTTTTTGCGAGTAATAGCTGCAGGAGAAAAGTGCATTTAAAAACCACATCGTGTCGTCACTGAACTATCTTGTGATTTTGCTGCCCAAGAATCAATCACTGAACTATCTCGTGATTTTGCTGCCCAAGAATCAATATTACGACTCCAATTAGGTTATGCCTTGTAATACAAAAACGTAGTACTACTTCCTTAGATAGGCCATGGAAACTTGATCAGATAATACTCTGAAAAATTGGTTTGCCAAACTCACTTGGTTAGTAATTTGTGTCAAAACTTCAGTCAGAGACAAAGTGAAAGTTGTGAATAAATGAAAACGTACATACTCACTCGAAAAAGAGAAAAGTGTAAAACTCGGCGCTACTTTTTTTTGGCAAAGAATGTTGAAAACAGAATTTATAGGAAGCTTGGGGAAGGAAAAGGAGCAACGTTGCGCATAGAAATGGTAATGATGTGTTCGATTTTAGATAGAGCTATTTTAGCAATTGGTTACCGACTGCTAAAACTAGCGTCTAGGCCACCATGCCTGATCAAAAAATCGCCGGCACAGCTTAAATACTCGTCCCTACACCATGTGTCACCCGATTTTTTGACCTCGCGTCTTGTCGAGTGGCGGTACACAGCTGCAGGCAGCCCAAAGCGGTAGTTAGCTTGGCGATCGTCCTCCAACCACACCTTTGTGTCGCGTTGTCACCGACTTATCGCACGATGTTGATCAGGCTAGTTGAAAGCTCGTGGTCGGATTGAGAAGTAGGCGACGTAACCTGACGTTTGGGGTACTGGGGTACTGATACTAGGCACCAGTAGAATTCGCAAATTTTAATTTGCGACGGGCAACTATTCCTGACCTTGCCCTACAATATAACTTTGCAGTTTGCAACTGAAACAGTTGGAAAGTGAATCGGGTGCATGCTTCGTTTATTCTGTCGTCATATGGTTAAAAGTGCACCATAACGTGATTTCAAAACATTTTGGCTTTTCGGTTTGGACAGACACAGTATTCCCGGCTGTTGGCGACTAAAACATGAGCAACATGGCTTTAACATTACTGTAAGCCTTCTGAATTTAAAACGTGTATGCTTGAAATATTTAGCAAATAAAATTGGTGGTTGCTGTCAGGTGGTTTTTTTCAGGTAAGCCAATGCTCAAAGAAAGTTTACTCATCTTGGTCTGGGAGCATAGAGGTACGTAATTGACCGTGAGAGACATTGCCTTACCATCAGAAAGCATGAAAGCACCCTTCTAGAATAGATGTACGTCGTTATCTGAAAGGTGAGGATTTGCAGATGGAGTTTTAGCAGGCATTCCACGTTGTCTATTTTGAAAATTTTTTGTGTAAATTTTCCTTTCAAGGCCCTAACATTGGCTTAACTATGAATCCTCAACGCTGCATTTTAACCGGATCGAGAAAGTAGACTACTAGTATTGTCTTTATCAGAGGAATGTGGACAGTTATCGACTGGCAAAGAGGCTCTTGGAACGACCAAATTAGCGGCACAAATTACGAGGTCAGGAGGAGCACGCTTAGTAGCAGTGACGAAAAATATTTGCTTGGAGGATGGTCCGAGCAAAATCATATGAACCCCTGTCTACTACGACTGTAATCGTGTATTTTATCTAAACATCGAAATGCGCCTTTGGGTAAAACACTGCACTGCTTCCGAACCTACCACCAAATGCTCATTAGAGCTTTACATTGCATGAATTAAGCGTTGTTTTCTCTTAACAAAAATAAAAACCGAAAAGATGCACAAACTGTAGTTTAGCCAGATAACGGCAGACTATTTCCAGAAGTCCTAACCTTTAAGAACTAAATTGATAATTCTAGGAGTTGCCACAGTCAAAATCATGAAGTTGCGCATACAAATTCTTCTCACCAAGATGCATAAATCGTAAGCTTCCACGCATAGGCTGGCCAACTACTTCATCAATACATCTTTTAGGCCTCTGGCAGTACATCATATTAATGCTGCAATATAAGGTGCAGTAACGACATTTTTGGAGCTTAAGACTCAAAAGTGAATGAGTCTACGCTCTATCAATCAACCCGACTGGTCTGTTCGGGCCTTACCTTAATTCCTAAAGCGGTACAGTCGAAGAAAACCAGAAAATTAATTTACAGCTGCGAAATTTCCCATAGACAGATTCAGAAGACTAGTTGGCGAGTATAATTTTGCTTTTACTACCTTCTCCGGCCAGTAGAGGTAAAGGGGAATGAGGCGGAGTAAAACATGTTGGTGATGAGGGAAACCTATTAAAAATTCAGTTGGCAAACACATGTTTTCAGTACTTCATCATCAGGCTTTTACAATTACATGAGGAATGGAATTATGAGCTATTTACAGCCTTAAGCACCAGAAGTGCTTCAATTTCTGCTTTCGAGAGCGTCTTGCGTTTTTTTGTGGGATATCAGTTTGGGAGATATTCGCTGACAAAACATTGTCGAACTTCCAGCAGACAAAGGACGGTTGACGGTTATTTTGAACAAAGAGGACTACGTCAACAAAGTCGAGCCATTTTTGGGCGATAGAACTGCCCATATCCCACGCGAGGATGACATGACGAAGACACTAGTAAGCAATGTCAACAAGGATGTGGCAAGTGTTCCGAAGTCAAAAGCAATTACGTAGACTGACGGTCAAAAGATGAGACCAAAGGACACAGCGCTCACTAGATTCTATGGCCTCCCCAATGTCCACAACCCCCCTACGGCCAATCGTCACTCTAAGAGGCACTCCAACGTTTTTCCTTGCCAAGTGGCTGTTTCAACGTCTCAAGTTTGTAACCAAGGGTTCCACAACAACAATCCACTCAGCTAAACAAGTTATATGAAAGTCGCAGGTGATTTGACTTAAGGATGAGGAAGTGATTGTATCTTTCGATTTGACGTCACTTTTCACCTCCATCCCACAACATCTCGCAGTCGAAACCATAAAAACCCTGCTAGAAGAGCACTATAACGAGGTAGACACGAATCTCAAAATAAGGCACCTTGCCGACCTCCGAAAGTACTGCCTGAACAAATTCTTCACCTTAAATGGAACCGTGTATGAACAGGGCAAAGGTACTTCGATGGGGTCGCCGTTGTCTGGCCTGATTGCCATGGCAGTATTGCAGAGACAGAAGGCACTGTCGTTCGACCACTATCGACCACGATTGTGGGTGTGGTATGTTGATGACACATTTGGCATCATCAGTCGGGAAAAATTGACGATTTCACAAAGAATCTGAACTCGATCTGTTCCGGCATCCAGTTCACGATGGAAGAAGAAAAAGACTATCAGTTGCCGTTTCTCGACGTGCTGGTATGCAGAGAGAACGATGGAGAACACAAGACGACGGTTTACAGGAAGGCGACGAATACATCTCGTATTCTGAGTTATTTTAGCAACCAACCCCTCTCGCACAAACGAAGCTGCGTAAGAGCACTGTACTATAGAGCTGAAACCCATTGCACAGAACCAACTAACAAGAAGGCTGAGGTCCAGTTTCTTCGGAAACTCTTCACGGTCAACGGATATTCTGGGAGATTTTTTGAGAAATGTAGGCGAGAAGCCAAGATAATAAATCCAAAGGACACCCAAAACCGAAGCGTTGACGCGCAGTACCTTATATTATTGGCTCATCCGTAGAATACGCTAGACTAGTGAGCGAATTCGGTATTGGTCTGACTCACAGACCGGAAGCAACAATCCGTTGGCAATGCATGCAACCGAAAGACCCAATCCCCCTCAACGAAAACTCCGACGTCATTTACCGGATAGACTCCCATTGTGGTCGAGCCAATTATGTTGGCAAAACCGGCAAACGGGTTTGCACGAGCACGAGCTTTCTGTGAGACGGAAGGATGAAGTCTCCTTGTTACCTGCCCACGCGTCCTCGCCAGGGCACAAATTTGACTTTGGCAGCATGAGAGTACTGGGCCAGTCAGACGAACGAATTTCACGCCTGCTACAGGAAGCGTGGCATACGACCGCGGAATAGGTCAATAGACAAATCGACCTGCCAGCTGCAGATCAGGCCCTGCGCGAAAAAATCAATGGCGCTGCTGAATTTCATATGCAGCAGAGGTGAGTTAAATATGCAGTGAGCTGTATAGTCTTTTAATCCTTGACGATCGCTCCCGTGAGAGCTCGTGATGACGGCTAATAAGCCACAAATGGCCGTTCCGGTCTCCCTTGTTTTTGTCGGTTCCATCTTATCAATATATATATATATAAATATATAGAGAAAAGATGAAATTCTTTGGGAAAAAATAGAAACTTTAATGCGTAAATTTTCGAGACTGGTCCCCCAGCTCGTCGTCCTTTGGACAGCACCTTTTCCTCTGTTTTTGTTAGGACTTTCGAGGATACGTTTATGACTTTATTTGGATACATCGTATCATTGTGACTTTCATGAGAAATTCTCATCCACTTTTTCGTCAAGATGCTTCTCATTTTTAGTCGTTCAAGTTCTGAAACGTGCTTGATAGTTTCCTGTAGTGTTTTAAATACGTGTGCAGGAAGTTGGTCATGGCAAAATTGCATGTTTTGTTCTTTCTGCTCCTTGAATCTACGAAGTCGATAGTGTGCGTCTGTTATAAATGCTCCAAGCATTTGATAGCCGTAACGGAAAGCGGCTTGAAAGCCCTGGGATGACTATAATGCGGGTTTTATCTTCACGGATTTCGGTAGAATCCTATTGTTTCGACAACGGTGTAAAAATGATAATTGTTCTCGCGTTAAACTTTCGCGAATGGTACACTTTTCCCATCGTCGAGCATAAAGCAAAACACTTCGCTCAAAATTCGTACGTATGTATTGAAAAACAGGCATCCTAAGATATTCAATAGAAAAGATGAAATTCTTTGGAAAAAAATAGAAACTTTAATGCGTAATTTTCGAGACTGGTCCCCCAGCTCGTCGTTAGACTACGGGCAGTATACAGGAACAATTAATCAATTAACCGTGTTAAACAAAGGATTCTGAGATTGGGCAAAATCCGAACCAATAGGCTTTGAGTGTATTTTGTCATCCCGTCGTGATTGGTTGTGCACGTTTGAATTTTTCTTCAACGATTTTGTATTTGGCATCCAAATCGATATGCCGGTTGATGCATGCCTCATCTGAGTGCATTGCTCCCAGGAATGCATGACCTTTTCTGATTGGGCAGATGCCAACAATCCGTGTTTTCTCCCATGCAAATTTATGTCCGGTTTCAAGTGTATGCATAGCCACTTGGGATAAATGGTCTCGTCTTCTAACCGCCAACTGATGTTCATGTAGGCGGTTTGAGACAGAGTTCCCAGTTTGGCCACAATAAACTGCATTACAACTGGAACATAGAATTTTGTAGATAACACCTTTTTTATCAAGGTAGCTAACCCTGTCCTTATGGTGCACAAGCTGTGAGCGTAAAGTAGACGTAGGGTGGTGTGCTACATGTATCTGGTGTTTTTAAGCTGTTTTTCGACAAGTCATAAACTTATCCTCGAAAGTCCTAACAAAAACAGAGGAAAAGGTGCTGTCCAAAGTAATGAATTACAATCCATCGGATTCCAACTACCTTGACTTCCTTGCAAACTTTGAGTCAATCATATCATCAACAAATCTTACAGAAGAAGAACAGTTTGCAATTCGCAACAGTTCTGTGCATGCCTTGAATAACCGAAGTAAACACTCAACATTATCTTGCGATGAAAGAAAAACACTCAAGGCACTGAAACAAGAAAAAGACATCATCATTCTACCTGCTGATAAAGGAGGTGCAACCACCATCCTAAACAAAGACGACTACACAGGGAAGATGCTTTCACTTTTAAAAGACGATTCAACATACAAACCTTTGTCTGCAGACCCCACAAAATCCCAAAACTCGTGCATTGAAAAAGCACTAAAACGCCTTACGGAGAGGAAATTAATATCAGAAGTTCTTGCTAAATCCTTAAAACAGGAAGTACCCACCATTGCAAAAATATATGCTTTTCCAAAAATTCACAAAACTGGTATCCCACTGCGACCGATAGTCTCCTTAATCGGTGCACCAAATTATAAAATTTCAAAGTGGCCATTTAACCAGCTACATCCACTTACACAGAACTCCGAATACTCCATTGAAGATTCAAAAAGTTTTCTAGACAAATTAAAAGGAATCACAGTTACACCTGACGAGGTAATGGTTTCATTCAATGTGGTCACGCTCTTCACCTCGATCCCCCTTGATTTAGCGAGATCATGCACCGAAGAACTACTCCACGCCTACGTCACTGATGTACCTGCCGATGCTTTACTTCAACTCCTAGACCTTTGTCTAGAAACCAATTTTTCCAACTCCGGCCAATGCCATCAACAACTTAAAGGAGCCCCTACGGGGTCGCCCATATCCGGCTTCCTGGCTGAAGCTGTAATGCAGAAATTGGAATCGATAGCTCTCCCTGGTGTTAAACCAAAATTTTGGTTGCGATACGTTGATGATACATTTGTCATCGTCAAGAAAGAACTATTATATCTGCTCCACAAAAATCTAAACTCAACATTTACATGAATTGAATTTACGTTCGAGACGGAAGCTGATGGACAACTCCCATTTCTGGATGTCCTCGTACATCGGAAAACTGATGGATCACTCCACACCTCAGTTTACCGCAAAGAAACATATTTTGAGGTCATCCTACACTTTGAGAGTAATCATCCTATCTCTCACAAAAGGAGTTCTGTCTACAGTCTCCTAAATCGAGCCAAAACACACTGCTCTGATGAAGAAAGTTATCGAGCAGAAATGAAATACCTCTTTAACTTGTTCTCTAAAAATGGATACCCCGTGACTTCGTGTATCGATGTCTAAAGCGACAAGAATCCAAAGAGAAAAGGTATTTCAAACAACACGGCCACCCAGGCACCCAAAACAATGACCTGGCGAACTCTCCCATGCATTAAAAATGTATCCGAACTTGTCGAAAGACAGCTTAAAAAACACAAGATACAAGTAGCAGACCACCCTACATCTACTTTACGCTCACAGCTTGTGCACCATAAGGACAGGGTTAGCTACCTTGATAAAAAAGGTGTTGTCTACAAAATTCCATGTTCCAGTTGTAATGCAGTTTATTGTGGCAAAACTGGGAAATCTGTCTCAACCGGCCTACACGAACATAAGTTGGCGGTTAGAAGACGAGACCATTTATCCCAAGTGGCTATGCATACACTGGAAACCGGACATAAATTTGCATGGGAGAAAACACGGATTGTTGGCATCTGCCCAATCAGAAAAGGCCATGAATTCCTGGGAGCAATGCACTCAGATGAGGCATGCATCAACCGGCATATCGATTTGGATGCCAAATACAAAATCGTTGAAGAAAAATTCAAACGCGCACAACCAATCACGATGGGATGACGAAATACACTCAAAGCCTATTGGTTCGGATTTTGCCCAATCTCAGAATCCTTTGTTTAACACGGTAAATTGATTAATTGTTCCTGTATACTGCCCGTAGTCTGACGACGAGCTGGGGGACCAGTCTCGAAAATTTACGCATTAAAGTTTCTATTTTTCCCAAAGAATTTCATCTTTCTATTGAATATCTTGGGTTGCCTGTTTTTCAATATATATATATATATATATATATATATATATCGGGTAAATAATTTCTGAAATTATTAAGTGCAGGACATGGAGTCAGGTGATTCGGACATGACTTTTTAGGGTCAGACCCGAAATTTCAATGAACATTTGGGTCGAAGACAATCAACCACTGTGGAATAACCACGTAATGCCCATTCTACAAACAAGTAGTACTACAAGTAGTATGAATCTTATATGACAAAGACGTTATACCGTACTTCCGACATAGATACTAGCTAAAAGCCCAGACACGTGTTTCGCCGATGTTTCTGCTGCTGTGTGACACAGCAACGAGGGGTTCGGCTCCTCAGTGGGTCCCCCAGCGTTCTCTATGCGGTTTCTGGTATATGGACTCCAGAGAATAATCGGGTAAATAATTTCTGAAATTATTAAGTGCAGGACATGGAGTCAGGTGATTCGGACATGACTTTTTAGGGTCAGACCCGAAATTTCAATGAACATTTGGGTCGAAGACAATCAACCACTGTGGAATAACCACGTAATGCCCATTCTACAAACAAGTAGTACCACAAGTAGTATGAATCTTATATGACAAAGACGTTATACCGTACTTCCGACATAGATACTAGCTAAAAGCCCAGACACGTGTTTCGCCGATGTTTCTGCTGCTGTGTGACACAGCAACGAGGGGTTCGGCTCCTCAGTGGGTCCCCAGCGTTCTCTATGCGGTTTCTGGTATATGGACTCCAGAGAATAATCGGGTAAATAATTTCTGAAATTATTAAGTGCAGGACATGGAGTCAGGTGATTCGGACATGACTTTTTAGGGTCAGACCCGAAATTTCAATGAACATTTGGGTCGAAGACAATCAACCACTGTGGAATAACCACGTAATGCCCATTCTACAAACAAGTAGTACTACAAGTAGTATGAATCTTATATGACAAAGACGTTATACCGTACTTCCGACATAGATACTAGCTAAAAGCCCAGACACGTGTTTCGCCGATGTTTCTGCTGCTGTGTGACACAGCAACGAGGGGTTCGGCTCCTCAGTGGGTCCCCCAGCGTTCTCTATGCGGTTTCTGGTATATGGACTCCAGAGAATAATCGGGTAAATAATTTCTGAAATTATTAAGTGCAGGACATGGAGTCAGGTGATTCGGACATGACTTTTTAGGGTCAGACCCGAAATTTCAATGAACATTTGGGTCGAAGACAATCAACCACTGTGGAATAACCACGTAATGCCCATTCTACAAAACAAGTAGTACTACAAGTAGTATGAATCTTATATGACAAAAGACGTTATACCGTACTTCCGACATAGATACTAGCTAAAAGCCCAGACACGTGTTTCGCCGATGTTTCTGCTGCTGTGTGACACAGCAACGAGGGGTTCGGCTCCTCAGTGGGTCCCCAGCGTTCTCTATGCGGTTTCTGGTATATGGACTCCAGAGAATAATCGGGTAAATAATTTCTGAAATTATTAAGTGCAGGACATGGAGTCAGGTGATTCGGACATGACTTTTTGAGGGTCAGACCCGAAATTTCAATGAACATTTGGGTCGAAGACAATCAACCACTGTGGAATAACCACGTAATGCCCATTCTACAAACAAGTAGTACTACAAGTAGTATGAATCTTATATGACAAAGACGTTATACCGTACTTCCGACATAGATACTAGCTAAAAGCCCATATATATATATATATATATATATATATATATATATATATATATATATATATATATATATATATATATATCGCGTTCAGCATTTCCTGAAGAAAACAAAAACGAAGAGGGTGTGAGTTCATGGACCAACTTGCATTTTTACTGACATTTCGAAAGCCTTCTCGCTTCCATCATCAGATTATAGTGCTTGCTACTTCAGGTGGTCTTGAGTTAGGCAGTCATTCTACGTGCCTCGTATTATATCCGTGATGGACGCCTGAACTTTGACCTGCCCGTTCGCTGCTGACTTCCTTAGACGTCCCCGAGGTTGAACGCATGCGGGCTCGCGTGACCGTTGTCCCCTTTGGAGCCGTCGTAGGTTTTGACGAGGCAGCGTCCATGTTGGCCTCCCCTTCGTCAATCAGCGTACTGATCAGTCGTTGCTGCTCTAGTGCGTTATTCTCCCTTTTACGGCACATATTTGAGGCAGTGTTTGACTTTGGTCATGTGACCTTCGGCCGCCACCCCGCTTTTCCGTGAGTGTGGGCTCATGGTTCCACGTGCTCGTTTGGTTTATTGACCCGGTCCCAACTGATCAGAGCCTTGTACGAAGCGCCTGGTACGCAGGGTGCAAGTCTATAGCTCGGTTGAGTGCGCCAGTCAAGGATCAACTCTTCAGCACCAGTCTAGCCAGCTTCTCATTCGCTCGGGCAATAACCCTCATTTTCTCAAAGGCGAAATTGTGATTCAGCTGTTGCTCGTGACCATGAACAAATTACAACTTGTTTTTGCGGTTGATTGCAAGTCAGTGTTCATGCAACCTTGTACCCAGGCGTTTGCCGTTTTCACCAACATACCTTGCATCTCAATCTTGGCATGTTATGCTGTAGACCACTGCTGATTGTTCTGTTAATGGTAGCGGGTCTTGGGGTTTCATGACTTGCTGTCTAATAGTGCATTCCTGTTTATGAGCCACGCCAATCCTAAAAGGTGTAAAAATTCTTGCCGTCGCCTCTTAAAAGTTCCTCACATAGGGGATTGCAAGCCAAAAATTTCACTTCTCTTTGCTCGACCGCTCAAACTGTGACTTCCTGAGGCATTTGCGGATGAAAGACATTGGTTGTATGACGGTAGACCGTTGTCCTTATCTTCCCGTCTGCCAGCTATGTAACTTTTACGTCCAGGAAAGGCAACAGATTGTTGAATTCTTCTTCCATGGTCTGAGAGTCAGGCTGCGATGGCTCCTTCTTAACGTGATCTCTGGCTATCTCACACATGTGAGATGTAAGCTATTCAATCCCCTGTTGCGTGAAATCCTGGTGCTTGTGTTTGGGGGGCCAGGTCGTGTACGTAGTACACGTAGACGAGGTCACCAGCAGCTGCGCCCACTCCTGCATAAGACAACTGACCGGCTCGGACAGCGGTTTGACTGTGGGGAAGGGGAGAGAGAGGGGTCGGCAGCTCAGTGCATTTTCCTCACTATAAATAATCTGACGCGCTTGAAACTATCACGGTGCGCTAAAAGCCGTGGCTTGGAAGGTTACCAACTGACGGGATAACTCGGACCACGTGGTCAGCCCAATGTGTGTCTTGTGTGGCTGACTGGCGGACTGAGAGTCAGGCTGCAAGGGCTCCTTTTTAATGTAGCCTTTATGGCACTCCCACTCCGTGGGATCCGGGCCAGATGTGGTGGTACGCCCAGGGGAAGCTCCGGTCGCGCCAGCCACCTGCGTTCTCTCCCACCTCCAGTCTTATTGACTCTGTCATGACACTGTGTTTAGGTGGGGAAGGAGGAGAGAGTGCGGTAGCTGCAGCGCAAGGCTACTATCACTTTAAACTAATTCACGCGCAAGTCACCGTCCCTGCAGCACCCTTCCACAGAGAATACGGTGGATCTCGTTGACATCGACAGTCGAACTATCGTGTCATGACGAAGGAATACATGCAAAGGAGTATGGACCTTTTCGCCGCAGACTGCACCGCATTTGGGTTAACATTCACTACAGCCAAAACGGTTGTCATGCGCCAGCGGCCACCCAGCGCGGAATACAATGCACCCCGAATCAATGTCAACGGTGCTCATCTCAAAAACGTTGAAACCTTCGCTTATCTAGGAAGCACGCTTTCACGCAACACGAGAATCGATGACGAGGTTGCCCAACGGATCTTAAAAATTAGTCAGGCCTTCGGCCGGCTGCAGGCCTCCGTATGGAAATAGCCACGGTATTCATCTGAAGACCAAACTGAAGATGTACGAGGCTGTCGTCCTGACGACACTCCTTTATGGAGCAGAGACCTGGTCCACCTACTCGAACCAAGACAGGAAGCTGAATCACTTTCATCTCAGCTACCTCCGCAGAATACTGAAATTGAGATGGCAATGCAGGATCCTGGACACGGAAGTCCTGGAGCGGACCGGAATCCTCAGCATCCACGCCATGCTGAATCAATTGCAACTGCGGTGGAGCGGCCACCTCGTAAGAATGGACGAAGAGCATCTACCCAAACGACTTTTCTACGACGATTTCGTTACGAGTGCTCGTTGACCGGGAGGTCAAAAATGAAGCTGCAAGGACACTTTGAAGAAATCGCTGAAGCAACTGCAAATCAACCCGGCGGCCTGGGAGGACCTCACCCAGGATAGACTGGCATAGAGAAGGTCCATGAAGACTGGTTCAGCAATCAATGAGGCCAAACGGATCGCCGCCGCCAAGGCCAAAAGAGCGGCACGAAAGTCATCAGCGCCCCGGCCCAAAACCGCCATTGCCCAGGCCCTGCCAACATGCCCGCGCTGTCAACGAATCTTCCGCGCGCGAATCGGCCTGGTTGGACATCTTCGGACACAATGAACTAACAATCCAACAATTTCAACTTCTACGTCAAATTCAGCCATCCCTCCTTCGGACCCCCCCCACCCTCACTCCTGGCATCAATTCCGCTACTCCCACAATCATAGAGACCACATCCCAATACTTATTGCCTGTTACCCCCACCACCACAACCAGCAAAGCCTTCGCTTTCACCACCACCATCAGTGATGGGGGCTCTCTCCTAAACTGCCCTCATTGCGACCGCACATTCACCTCACGCATCGGCCTGGTCGGTCACTTGCGAAACCATCTTACAGAGACTGGTGAACCAGTGCCTGGAGCAGCAACACACAGCAGAGATCGTCACCTCCACTTCCCTCACTGTCCTCGCGCATTCACTCATCGCATGAGCCTATTCGGTCACGTGCGCATACATGACAACGGAATTCACCGTGATGCCGACAACACCGATATCCCATGCACACCCTCCGCTCCTGCCATTCTTACCGCCACTGCCACCCCCACTAACATGAATGACATCCCCCCAGCCTCTACCGACTTCTGCTGCGCACACTGCGCTAGCAACTTCAAAGCACGCATCGACCTGGTCGGTCACTTGCGAATCCATCGCACGGACGCTGGTGAACAAGTGCCTGGGGCGCCGACGTACAGTCGCAGCGCCCGGCTCCACTGCCCTCACTGCTCCCGCACATTTACACACCGCATGGGCCTTTTAGGACATATTCGCCTCCAACGACAATCTGCGGTTATCCACCGGAGGCTTAGCCGCATCAGCGCACACCATCCCCACTAATACATAGACAACGCCCTCACAATCATCATAATGTACCTGATAAAATCACGGTTTCCTAGAAACCGTGGCTTGGAAGGCTGCCAATCTGACCATTACACCAGATCACGCCGTCCGCCCAGTGTTTGTGCTGTGTGTGTTCAGTGGCTGTCCAGGAGACTGGATGCCAGACCGCGATGTCTCCTTCATATCCCCTGATCAAGTGAATCCTGGTATGTACGTTATGGGAGCCAGGTCGTGATGTGGAGCGCTAAGAATGGTACGCCGACACGTCAGCCAATGCGCCCACTCCCACATCAGACAACTTACTGGCTCGGACGGTGGTCTGATTGTGGGGGTGTGTGAGAGAATGAGGTCGACAGCTCAGCGCGTTTTCCTCACTTTAAACAATCTGATGCGTTTGAAACTATCACGGTGCGATGAAAGCCGTGGCTTGGAAGGTTGCCAACTGACGGGATAACTCGGACCGCATGGTCAGCCAAATGTGTGTTTTGTGTGGATTGGCTGACTGGCGGACTGAGGGTTAGGCTGCCATGGCTCCTTATTAATGTGGCCTTTATGGCACTCCCACTCCGGGGGATCCGATTCAGGTGTGGTGGTACACCCAGGGGTGGCTCCGGCCGCACCATCCACCTGTGCCCTTTTCCATCTCTGATCTTATTGACTCTGTCATGACATCGGACTCAGGTGGGTAAGAGGAGAGAGTGCGGTAGCTGCAGTGCAAGGCTCCTATCACTTAAAACTAAATTACGCGCAAGTCACCTGCACCACCTGGTATTGAGCATATGGCGGACCTGGTAAAAATCGACTGTCTAACTGTCGTGTCTGTATGTTGTGTAGGGGGTACTAGTTATGGGTAGCATCACACAGGTAGTATTTGGTCGCTCCACCTGTCTCGCATAGGTGGTGAATGCTCTTGTGGCCGCCTCTAGCTATTACTTAACTCTCACCTGTGTCTCCTAAAATCTGATTCTTCGCAGCGGCTACACGCCGGCTACACGCCGGCAACCGCCACGACCAGTGGGTTAAACCAGGTGAGGGTCTCCGGTTGTAGTGTGTGTTGTTGTGCCCCCTAAACGGGCCACGTGGTAGATGCGTTGGACCAACACGGGGGCCACATTAGGGTATGGCAGGCATTATTCGGGTTGCGCTCCCATAACAAATGCCGAACATGGGAGGTGTGGTGGCACGCCTAGGGGGCGGCTAGGACTTAGGGGACCCAGCCGCGCCAGCCACCTGCGTCCTCTCCTGCCTCCGGTCTTCTTGACTCTGTCTTGACACCGGGCTCAGGTGGGGAAGGAGGAGGGCGTGCGGTAGATGCAGTAGAAGTCTACTATCACTTTAAAATAAATCACGCGCAAGTCACCATTCCTGCTCCACTTTCCCATGGAGCATACGGTGGACATCATCGGACTACGACGGTCGAACTGTCGTGTCGTGTGTCTTCACACTCGGCATGTCTTACTTCCGAACTTCCTACCTCTCCTCTATCAAAAGTCCCACGGTGGGGGTGACAGCAGCCCCGTCGGCGGCCCAGGCATACTCGTGTCGCCCTCCCACTTAAACAAAAACGTGACCCTTTGTAGAGTTCGGCAGCCGTCTTGGATGTCCATGCAGCCCTATTTAGGGACAGCACTGCTTGCCTCCGCGCGTAAGAAGGGGCTAGAAAAGTTGCCCTAAACAAATGCTGGTTATCACGTCTTCTGGAGTCGGCCGTGGCTCGCAGCTCGCAAAATACGCGGTCGTAAAACTTAAACAAACAACAATACCCCCCGTCCCCATTCCCATCGCCATACTCTACAGGCTGCTCGAATGAGTCCTCTCACACTAGCAGCCTGGAATGTTCGTTTCCTTTAAGACAATCCTAGGAGCAACTGGCCGGAATGGAGGACGGCGCTAGTCACTTAGAAACTGGCACGCTACAAGGTGGAAATTGCTGCTCTCAGTGAGACCCGATTCTCTGAGCAGGGTCAGCTGGAGGATATGGGTGCCGGCTACATCTTCTTCTAGAGCGGCCGGCCAAAGGCAGAGCGACGCAACGCTGGTGTCACCTTTGCAATCAGGAACAAACCCGTGGGACATCTACCCTGTCTGCCACAGGGTATCAATGATCGCCCGATGAGCCTCCGCCTGCCTCTTTGGGGAGACCAGTTCGCCACCATCATCAGTGCCTACGCTTCTCCAATTACGAGCTCTGATGTGGCAAAGGACAAATTCTACGAGGACCTGCATGCACTCCTGGCGACTGTACCGAATAAGGAAAAGTTAATTGTCATTGGTGACTTCAACGCCCGCGTTGGGACGGACCACGCTGCCTAGCAGTGAGTGCTGGGTCCCCACAGTCCCGGTAGCTGTAACAATAACGGCCTCCTTCTTCTGCACACGTGAGTCGAACACCGTCTCCTGCTAACCAACACCTTCTTCCGCCTTCCGTTGAGGCAGAAGGCCACGTGGATGCACCGTCGGTCGTGGCGTCGGCAGCTGCTGGACTATGTTCTCGTCCGGAAGCGAGATCGACAGGACGTGGTGGCAACCAAGGCGATCCACGATGCCGATGGTTGGACAGATCACCGCCTCGTCATCTCCCAGATGAGGCTCCGACTGAAACCCCGACCCCAAGGTA
The DNA here is from genome assembly GCA_017591395.1 of Schistocephalus solidus. NCBI lineage: Eukaryota > Metazoa > Platyhelminthes > Cestoda > Diphyllobothriidea > Diphyllobothriidae > Schistocephalus > Schistocephalus solidus. The sequence continues at coordinate 115,591 of WEDG01004826.1, read as the reverse complement.
AGCGGCCGTCAGGTAAGTTAAATAATCTTTTGCTAAATTTGCCTGCTCACTTTTTTTGTTTTCAGCAACTACAAAACCGAGAAACTGGAGAACTTGCATGCTCCAGCTAATAACGGCACCGTGGAAACACGATGGTGCCAACTGCGAAATATCATACAGTCCACCGCACTTGAAGTTCTCCAACGCGCACGCCGTCAAAGCCAGGACTGGTTTGATGACAGTGACGCTGACATCAGCAACGTACTCGTGGAGAAGAATGGACTACACAAAGCCTACATGGACCATCGGACAGACGCCAAGAAAGCAGCCTTCTTCAGATGCCGGCACCTTATACGGCAACGGCTGCAGGAGAATCAGGATGCCTGGATGATCTGAAAGACTGAGGAACTCCAGGGGTATGCGGACCGCAATGAAATTAAAAAACTTTTTAAAGCCACCAAGGCCATCTTCGGCCCGTATATAAAGGGGGCCGCACCGCTGCTCAGCTCTGACGGCACACCACTGCTGACAGAGAAATCGAAAATTCTGCAGCGCTGGGCCGAGCACTTCAGAAGTGTCCTTAATTGCTCATCAGCCATCTCCGATGCTGCCATTGATCGGCTCCCTCAAAGTGGACAGGAACAATGACCTGGATCTGCCGTCTTCCCTACCAGAAACCATCTGGGCCATGCAGCAGATTTCCAGTGGTAAAGCACCGGGATCCGACGCCATCCCACCCGAAGTCTACAAGCACGGTGGGCCCCGGCTGATGGCAGAACTCACAACAATCTTCCAGGGGATGTGGCGCCAAGGACAAGTTCCTCAGGATTTCACAGACGTGACCACCGTCCACCTCTACAAACGAAAGAGGAACCGGCACTTCTGTGATAATCTCAGAGGCATCTCGTTGCTCAACATCGCCGTGAAGATCTTCGCCCGTATCCTTCTCAATCGTCTCAACGGTCATCTAGAGCAGGGCCTGCTCCGGGAAAGCCAATGTGGCTTCCGCCGACACCATGGGACAACTGATATGATCTTTACCGCCCGCCAGCTACAAGAGAAGTGCCAGGAGATGAGAACCCACCTATACACTACCTTCGTGGATCGGACGAAAGACTTTGACACAGTGAATCGTGACGGAATGTGGAAATTCATGCAGAAATTCGGCTGTCCTGAGCGGTTCACGCACATGGTGCGTCAGCTTCATGACGGGATGACGGTGCGCGTCACTGACAACGGGACGGTATCCGAAGCATTCGCAGTGAACGACGGAGTGAAGCAGGGCTGCGCATTGGCTCCCACCCTGTTCAGTCTCATTTTCTCGGCTATGCTGAGAGACGCCTTCCGTGCTGAACAGCCTGGGATCCGCATCGCCTATAGAACTGACGGACACCTTCCCAACAGTCAGCGTATGCAGGCTTCAACGCGTATGTCTACGACTACAGTCCATGACTTGCTGTTTGTGGACGACTCTGCCCTTAACACCGTGACGGAGGAGGACATACAAAGGAGCGAGGACCTCTTCGCCGCAGGCTGCGTCAATTTTGGATTAACAATCAGTTCACCCCAAACGATTTTCATGCACCAGCCGCCACCGAGCGCGGAATTCAATGCTCTAAGAATGATGTAAACGGTGCTCAACGCAAAAATGTGGAAAACGTCACTTATCTAGGAAGCATGCCTTCACGCAACACGAGAATCGATGACGAGGCTGCCCAACGGATCTCCAAAGCCAGTCAGGCCTTCGGCCGGCCGCAAGCCTCCGTGTGGAATCGCCACGATATTCACCTGAACACCAAACTGAAGATGAACAAGGCCGTTGTCTTGATGAAAATCTTTACGGAGCGGAGACCTGGACCGTCTACTCGAACGAAGACAGGAAGCTGAATCACTTTCACCTCAGCTGCCTCCGCAGAATACTGAAGCTGAGATGGCAAGACAGGATCCCGGACACGGAAGTCCTGGAGCGGACTGGAATCCTCAGCATCCACGCCATGCTGAGGCAAGTGCAACAGCGATGGAGTGGCCACCTGGTGAAAATGAACGACAAGCGACTACCAAACTGACTATTCTACGGAGATATCGCTACGGGTGTTCGCCGACAGGGAGGTTGAAAACAACGCTAGAAGGACACCTAGAAGATATCTCTGAAGAATCTGTAAATTAACCCAGTGACCTGAGTGGACCTCGCCCAGAATAGACTGGCACAGGGCAGATCCGTGAAGAATGGTTCAGCAACCGGATCACCGCCGCCAAGGCCAAAATAGCGGCACGAAAGTCACCCGTGCCCGGGACTAACACCGTCAATGCCCAGGCCCTTCCAGCATGCACGCGCTGTCAACGCATCTTCCGCGTGGAAATCGGCCTGGTCGGACATTTTCGGACGAAATGCTCGAAAAATCTTAACTTTTAGGTCAAATTCTGCCAACTCTCCCTCCTTCGGACCCCCCACCCTAACTCCTGGCATCAATTTCATTACTCCCACCATCATAGAATCCACCTCCATATACTCATCGCCTGTTACCCCCACCACCATAACCACCAACGCGTTCGCCACAACCGCCGCCACCGTCACCACCACCACCACCACCACCACCAGCGACGGGGACTTGTAGGTATTTGTAAAATTTACATGTTTGTATCTTTCTTGTTCACCTGAATCTTAATGATCGCTTGTTTTAATGTGCTAAATAAAACACAACAGCCAGCTTCAACCAGCATGTTGGACGTCTTCTGTTTACGCTGCTGTATGTCAACGCTGCTCTCTTGATTGTACGGATCTCTCTCACTTACTTGCAGTCAATTGCAACGATCGATATGCATTTCTGGATTGTATTCTACCAAACGCCGTCTCAATTTAACTCCTGACTCTGCTCTTCGTTCATGATGCATAGCTTTCTTGATCTAGTTCGGAGTTCTTTATAATCCTCAACAACACTTGCTATCTAGAAGCTGCCTTTTTCGTGAGTCTGCATTCTAAAAATCCTCCGACATTTTTGCCGTCCTTTTGTCGTTTGTAGTTTAGACACAATTCCCCACTTAGCGTTAATTTATTTGTACACCTTGGTTCTTAGCAGTTTTGACCTTCGTCTACACTCGAAAATTGGTGACCCCGATTTTCTATCATTGTGCACCATATTACTTACTATTACTGACACCGAGACTAACGCAGACTCTCTTGACGTTAATAGCTTCTCTTTCAAATTGCCCCCATTTACGCCGAGCAACCCTCGTATATGGTTTAGGCAGATCAAGGCAGTTTTCTCGACGCGCCGTATCACCAGTGAACGCATGCTTTATTCATACGTAGTGCAATCACTTCGCTTCGATGTTGCCGTTGACGTCGAGGACCCCCTTGATCCAATCCCTGCTGAGGAGCCATACACCCAGTTGAAGGACGCTGTAATTAATCGTGTGGCCAAGTCGGCCAACCGAATGCTGCGTGAGCTTTTCATGCAAGTCGAACTCGGCTATCAAACGCCTTTCCAACTAATGCGACGCATGCGTTCTTTGCTTGCTGGTCGTCATATGGATGATGCCATTTCCCGAGAGATCTGGCTTGATAAGCTTCCCCTGCCATACAGCAGGTATTGGCTATGCTCGACACGAGCACCTCATTGGAAAACTAGCCACTTATGCAGACCGAATCATGGAATGCTACCCTAGCGGTACCGTATGTTCTAGTGTTCAACAGACATTGGTTTCCACTTCAAGATCTGATAATATTGGCACTCCTGCTCATCAAGGTACTCCAAAGTCAGAACGCGACCCTCCCTATGTGGCCTTACCATCGTGCTGTAGTGCCTATCGACGGGCCGCACCATCATCTGCCCTTTTGCAAGCGTCAAATATCGTGCGAAGCAGTGATTATGAAGACTTAAAGGATACCATACGCCTTTTACGCACGCAAGTCAGCAACATGTGTTCTATCATCAACAATCTTCAGTCAAATAGTAGTCAAACATATAAACGTCGACGGTCCAAATCACAGGAACGGCAGCCACAGACCGTGTGCTGGTACCATCGTACCTACGGCATGAAAGCACGCAAGTGTATTCCACCGTGCGAATTCCCACAGAAGCCGCAACAGTTAAACGACAATGCTAGCCAGTACGGCGACGCCTACTGCTGGCCAACCGCAACCCAGTCGCCTCTTCTATATTACCGATAAGTCGAGTGGTCTCCATTTTCTTGTCGATACCAGTGCTGAGGATAGTGTTATCCCGCCTCCTATGCGTCACCAACGCAAGCCTTCGCAATTCTCATTTCAGGCTGCTAACAACACCGTCATCCACACATTCGGACAACAGTCCATAACCCTTGGCCTTGGTCTGAGGCGATGTTTTCAATGGGTCTTTATCCAAGCCGATGTCCAGTCACCGAGTATTGGAGCTGATTTCCTCTCACATTTTGGCATTTCAGTTGATCTGAAGCATCGTCGACTCATTAATAACACAACCAGACTTTTCACCGTCGGTACTTTCACCTCTGAACCTTCGGTTGGCATACACTTGACTATTCCAAGTTCGCCATTTTCTGACATTTTGAAGGACTATCCGTCCCTCACTAAACCTTGTCAGTTTACCGAAAAAGTTCAGCACACAGATAAGCATCACATAGTTACCACAGGGCAACTCGTTCATGCCCATCCACGCAGACTTCACCCAGAAAAGCTGCGGATGGCTAGAAGTGAGTTCGAACACATGCTAAATTTGGGGATTATTCGCCCTTCGTCCAGCCCATGGGCCTATCCACTGCACATGGTCCCCAAGAAATCCGCCGATGATTGGAGGCCATGTGGGGATTATCGTGCTTTGAACAGAGCAACTGTCTCCGATCGGTACCCCATTCCTCATATTCACGATTTTTCTCACATGTTGGCTGGAAAGACTATTTTCTCCAAGATAGACCTCATGAGAGCGTATCATCAAATACCGGTCGCTGAGGAAGACATCCCCAAGACCGCCATCACAACGCCTTTTGGCTTGTTCGAATTTCTCCGCATGCCCTTCGGTTTGCGTAACACCGCACAATCCTTTCAGCGGTTTATTTATGAGGTCTTACACGGTCTTTCGTTTACCTTTGTCTAAATTGATGACATAATCGTCACAAGTTCTTTGCCAGCGGAACATGCATCGCACTTGCTCCAAGTGTTCGATCGATTCCAGCAACATGGTCTACAAGTAAATGTCAAGAAATGCCTATGTGGCATTCCTTCTCTTGATTTCCTTGGTCATCACGTCGAGCAGCATGGAATCACACCACTTTCAGAGAAGGTGCAAAGCGTTTTATCTTTTCCGTCTCCCAAGACCCTAACACAACTGCGACGTTTCATTGGACTTATCAATTACTACTGACGTTTTATTCCCCACTGTGCGGCAATACTGGCTCCCTTGACTGATCTTTTGAAGTGGAAAGCCAAGCCGATTGAACTTTCACCGGCAGCTCACTCAGCTTTTGAGGCAGCCAAGAAGGCCCTCGCTGATGCGACCATGCTGCACCACCTGTCGCTTCTACGCAGTTGATTTTGACAACTGACGCTGCCAACAGTGCTGTCGGCGCAGTCTTACATCAACAGGGGAATAACCAGTTGCAGCCATTGCTTTCTTTTCACAGAAGCTACAACCGGCGCATACTCGCTGCAGTACTTTCTCTCGCGAGCTCATGGCTATATACCTGGCTATTCGGCATTTTCGCCACCTATTAGAGGGAAAAGATTTTCGGGTTCATACCGATCACAAACCTTTTACTTATGCCCTCAAGGCCAAACCAGTTAGGTACTCGCCCAGAGACGTGCGTCACCTTGACTATATCTCGCAGTTTACTGCTGATACCCGCTATGTCCGAGGCAGCGACAATGTCGTTGCTGATGCATTATCGAGACCGGACATCAACACCTTGTCATCCAAATTCGACCTGGCGAAGCTTGCAGACCTCCAACTAGAAGACGAGTCCATTGCTGATCTGCGTACATCTAGTACTCTGCAGCTTCGAGATGCACCACTTCCAGCATCACCAGGTACGATTTTATGCGACTGGTCAACAGGCACTCCCCGACCTGTTGTTCCATTATCCTACCGTAAGGTAGTGTTTGACCATTTTCACTCTCTGTCGCATCCCGGCATCAGCGCCGGTCGCAAACTAATTGCTGCTCGCTTTGTCTGGCCAAAAATGAACTCCGACATCGCCCTTTGGACTAGGCAATGTTTAGCGTGCCAGAAAAACAAAGTGCATCGCCATACCTTTACCCACCAAGCACATTTGCCGTTCAGGACGTTCGATTTCATCACGTTCACTCATACTTACATGGGCCGTTACCACCTTCACGTGGGCACACATATTTTCACAGCAGTCGACCGTTTCACACGATGGCCAATTCCGATATCGGATACATCGGCAGAAAATATTGCCATGGTCTTCCTGCATCACTGGATTGTCAATTTTGTTGTGCCAGCCACCATTACCACTGACCGCGGAAGCCAGTTTCAATCTGGTCTCTTCTGCAAGTTCACTAAACTTCTCGGGTGTGCGCACATCACGACAACGGCATATCACCCTGCTTCTAACGGCCTAGTGGAACGCCTGAATTGTCAACTAAAGACAGTACTGATGTCTCACTCAGACACAACTGCGTGGAAAACAACCTACCCCTCATCCTTTTGGGTATTCGATCAGCTGTCAAAGAGGACATTCAATGTACTACGACAGAACTTGTAAACGGTACACCTCTCAACCTGCCCGGTGAATTTCTGCAGTCTTCCATCGTAGACACTAGCTTGTCGAATGCTTTCGTTCAACAATCGAAACAGCGCATGGCTCAACTGCGTCCAACTCCCACTCGCCTAACATCCAAACGCGTTTTTGTGCAAGACGACCTTAAATCGGCTCCATTCGTCTTCGTCCGGCACGACGTAGTTCGCAAGCCTCTTTGTTCACCTTATGATGGCCATTTCAAGGTGCTTCAACGGATTGACAAGTATTACGTCATACAGAAGGCTGACAAGACTGACACAGTCTCCATCGCCAGACTCAAGCCAGTTTATCTTGAGTGCGTCCCACCGCCCGTTGCTCCATCCAATTCGTTCGCACCGTTACCAACCATTCCACCTATTTCAGTCCCTTCCACTCAACCTTCACACTCGACCACCCTACCCACACGCTTTGCTACTCCTTCACCACAACGCATTTCCTCTCGTTCTGGTAGACATATTCATTTTCCTGCCAATCTTAAGGACTTTGTCGTATAATTGTTTGCCTTTTATTCATCGAGCGTTTTTTTTGTCCAACAAACGCTCTGGTGGGGAGTTGTCTAGGTATTTGTACAATTTACATGTTTGTATTTTTCTGGTTCACCTGAATTTTATGATCGCTTGTTTTATTATGCTAAATAAAACACAACAGCCAGCTTCAACCGGCATGTTGGACGCCTTCTGTTTTCGCTGCTGCATGTCACCGCTGCTCTCTTGATTGTACTGATCTCTCTCAATTACTTGCAGTCAATTGCAACGATCGATCTGCATTTCTGGATTGCATTCTACCAAACGCCGTCTCAATTGAACTCCTGACTCTGCTCTTCATCCTTGATGCATAGCTTTCTGGATCTAGTTCGGAGTTCTTTATAATCCTCAAAAACACTTGCCATCTAGAAGCTGCGTTTTTCGTGAGTCTGCATTCTAGCAATCCTCTGACATTTTGCCGTCCTTTTGTCGTTTGTAGTTTAGACACAATTCCCCACTTAGCGTTAATTTATTTTGTACACCTTGGTTCTTAGCAGTTTTGACCTTCGTCTACACTACAGACTCTCTCCTAAACTGTCCTCAATGCGACCGCACATTCACCTCACGCATTAGCCTGGTCGGTCACTTGCGAATCCATCGTACATACAGTGGTGACCCAGTGCCTGGAGGACCAAACACACAGCAGAGATCACCGCCTCCACTGCCCTTACTGTCCTTGAGACTTCACTCCTAACATAGGGCAGAATTCGATCACATGCGCATCCATGACAGCGGAATTTACCGCAACGCCAACAACACCGATACCCCATGCACACCCTCCGCTCCTGCCATTCTTACCGCCACTGCCATCCCGAAGAACATGAATGAGATCCCCCAGCCTCTCCTGAGTTCTTCTGTCCATACTGCACCCGCAACTTTACCTAATGCATCAGCCTGATCAGTCACCTACGAATCAATCGGACGGACGCTGGTGAACAAGTGCCTGGGGCGCCGGCATACAGTCGCAGCGCCCGCCTCCACTGCCCTCACTGCTCCCGCATATTTACACACTGCATGGGCCTATTAGGGCACATGCGCCTCCAAGGATAACCTGCGGTAAACCACCGGAGGCTTAGCCACATCAGCGCACGCCATCTACATAATACATAAGCAACACCCTCACAATCATCATAATGTACCTGATATAATCACGGTTTCCCAGAAACCATGGCTTGGAAGGCTGCCAATCTGACGCTTTCATCAGATCACTCCGTCGGCCCAGTTTATGTGCTGTGTGTGTCGAGTGGCTGTCCAGTGGACTGGGAGTCAGACGACGATAGCTCCTCCACATCCCCTGATTTAGTGAATTCTTGTGCGTTTTGGGGACCAGGTCGAGATGTGGCGCGCGAAGATGGGTACGCCGACCCATCAGCCAATGCGCCCACTCCCAAATCAGACCACTGACCGGCTCGGACGGTGGTCTGATTGTGGGGGTGGGGGAGAGAGTGAGGTCAACAGCTCAGCGCATTTTACTCACTATAAACAAACTGACGCACTTGAGTATATGACGGTGCGCTAAAAGCCGTGGCTTGGAAGGTTGCCAACCGACGAGAACACTCGGACCGCGTGGTCAGCCCAATGCGTGTTTTGTGTGTAGTGGCTGACTGGCGGACTGAGAGTCAGGCTACAATGTCTCCTTCTTAATGTGGCCTTTATGGCACTCCCACTCCGTGGGATCCAAACCAGGTGTGGTGGTATGCCCAAGGGAGGCTCCGGCCGCACCAGCCACCTGCGCCCTCTCTCATCTTCGGTCTTCTTGACTCTGTGATTGCACCGGGATCAGGTGGGGGAGGAGGAGAGAGTGCGGTAGCTGCAGTGCAAAGCTACTATAACTTAAAACTATATCACGCGCAATTCACCGTCACTGCACCACCTGGTGTGGAGCATACGGTGGACCTCGTCGAAATCGATGGTGTGCAGGTGTCACTACCTTCGTGGATCTGACAAAAACCTTAGACGCGGTGCATCTTGACGGATTGTGGAAAGTCATGCAGAAATTCGGCTGTCCTGAGCGGTTCACGCACATGGTGCGTCAGCTCCATGATGGGAGGACGGCGCGCGTCACTGACAACGGGACGGTATCCGAAGCACTCGAAATGACCAACGGACCGACTGATCTTCGGTCCTATCCCTGTGTTGGTCAGATTTTGAGAACTTTGTACGATCTGATAAGATTTCGTCTATTTTCGGCTTAACAACAAACGAGGTTTTTGGAATATGGTGGGGGGGGGGGGGGGCAAAATAGGTAGAGCCACGAAAAGTCAATTTGAGGAGAGGGGAGAGAGCGGGATGGCATAAAGAGTTGCGTTCAAATAGTCCACTTTTAACCCCGCTAAGTGCGGAACTTGCACGAGGTTCTTCTGAGTGCGACAGATGAGCTTGCTTAATCGGATTATAACCACTAATGGTGTTATTTGCAGACGCTGGCCCAGTGGGCTTGGGTTGTCATTTGGGACCTTTTAAATCACACGGAATGCTTCGTTGGGTTCCAAGCTAGTTGCGAAAATGACGCCGGTTACGCTCAAAATTTCTTTTTTTTCTCAGCCATATCGGGAGGTGTTCTCGTATTCTTTTGGCTAGGCGTCGACTCGGGCGACCGATATACCCCGTGGCTCAAGAGAACTTGACGTAGTGTGAAAGAAAAAAGTGATACCACCTCCGCGGAAGAACGGGTTGGTAGAGATTTATAACCGATTGGCTGATGAAAATTCACAGATGTAATCAACGAGCCATTTGTGTTATTTATGATAACTGGACAGTTTATTGCGAAAAGCTCCACCGTATGCACCACACAAAACCGAATTCAGAGACAATGACTTGCGTGATGGTAGACTTGCGTTGCATTTAAAACATTCTTTCCTCGTCTCCAACCTTGACCCGGTATCATGACCAAGACAAGAAGACCGACGGCGTGAGGACGCATGTGGCTGGGCAAAATTACTAGCCACGTGGGAGGGGTGCGGGGGACCAACAGTCATGGTGACAGTGAGTCAAATGACCGAATAATCTTCACGCTTAGAACCAACAACGATGATTAAATCATGGCCAATATGAACTCGGGCACGAACCAACAAGCCATCATCACATAAATTACGAGCCGAAGCGACGAACATGAGTACTGTGTGGTAGCCTGGCAACTGCACCCTATAAATAAAGCGCACCTTATGCACCTATTGCCCTTTTTGCGACCATCTCAGATGATAGCCTCGAGAACCTGAACGTCGGGCCAGTAAACTCCTTCTTCCATCGATCGCATCTTCTTTCTCTGGAGTAATGGCAATAGCCATTTCCGAGATAATACCAGGTAACACACCTGAGTGGACGAAATTCAAAGCCAGAAGGATACAGGAAGATCATATGGAGCCCAGAACAACAGAGAAAGCTCATCAACAGCCCGTTTAAATGGACAAAGAATACGAGAAAGAAGAGAATAAAGGTAAAACACTCTGCGAACGGCCAAATTACCTGCGAGACAGCAAAATGATTCTCAGTTGCTCGACATATTCATTGCCGTTTGGCATTGGGCCATGATGACTAAAAGCCCCGAGAGTGCATTAGCCCGGACCTTTTAATTGCACAAAGAAATAAGACAGAGGGGTGAGCCCTCAAGGATGGAGGTTCAGTCCTTTCAACTTCAAATATCCCTCAAAATGTTTACTAAAACTGGCGGTGGTCTTACATAGCCAAGTCGTACAACGAAGTGCATTTCCGATATTGAGCTGACCTGGCAGAGCCTAAGCGAAGGTAAACATATGGCGCGTAGCACGAAAGCGGCAGAGAATTAGTCAGCGAAAAAACATTCTGCGCACTGACTTTATAATGACTGACCGAATACAGACTGCCCGAAAATGTACAACAATGAGACGATTTAGGCTTGATATAGACACAGATTTCTGTTGTGGTGGAATTTGAATTTCAAAGTACTGCACCCGTTGCCAGTGAGTTTCATTAAATTAGACTAATGCGTCCATAGGCCATTGGTCGCCAAAAACTAACACAAGCCATGTATCCCCTGAAAATGGTAACGTAGTTCGGTGTTTTGGGGAGATAGTTTCTGGATCTTGACGGTGGACATCACAATTCACTCATACGACTGACCAGTTTCGGGTAATAGGAGGGTACCAGTGGACGGACGAATCTGAGCTGCATGGATGGTAACATTCAACTGCTAAAACCGTTTCACTATCTGTCACCTATGGACGCACAGGAAACCCCGCTAGCAGACAGACATTAAATTTTAGATGAACCAGATGTCCGGGAGGTCCCTCTCAGAAAGCGGCGCACTACTAATGGTAGACGGCGGAAGGTCTTGTCATCTAAGTTTGGGGACCAAAGTGCCGAGCCTCGCAGCAATACCGCAATAACGAACAAAGTTTCCGCAGACGTTTATGCGGTCCCTACATTAGATAAGAGAGGGCATGAAGCAGAAAGTGATCAAAACAAATTTTACTCAGATGAAAAAGGTCAAAATTTGTGACAAATTAAGTGGCGAAGGCCACTACAGCATTGGTCAAATGATAGTATTAGAGATGAAGGCGGTGAGAGAGAGACCGTAATGCGTCTTACAGGAAAGGTCAGACGATCAAGACCCATGAAATTTGCCAATGGAAAGGCAATGTCCAAATGGGTGCCAACGTGAATGAAAATGAGAGGGCGAGATCTGAGAATGAATCAAGGAGAGCAGGCAGCTCATGGATGGCACTAGCATGATAAAGCGTTGGCGAAAACAATAGTACTGAGTAGTTTGTAAACCCAAAAACCATAGTAATCACCGTAGCTAAGACGAAACGCAATAATGCACAGGGAGAATAGAGGTTATGACACATCCGAGCATTTGTTGGTGGAGGCCTAAGGCAAGATAACATGCAAAGAAGCGGTTCATAGAGGCACCTAGGTGTCTCCTCTAAGTGCATGGTGGAGGGAGGGAGGGAGAGGATGGTGGCGAATGGAGGCAAAGAGGGGTGAAGAGTCTCTGCATTGATAACCTAATCACGGGGTGTACAAAGCAATATGAAATGACGACTCATTGAAACAAGAGCCTACAAAACAAAGGATATACCAAAAGGGAGGGAATTAATTTACACTGACGACTTGGTGCTTGCGCGAGCGTCACACCTCTCGAAATCACGAGAACGACGACTGAAATGATTGTCTCACTTTCTGGACGTTTTGTGGGTTCCGGACAATCCTGCGCGTAGACGCATGTGCGTAAGGACTAAAGAGGCGTCCCGTAGAAGCAGCATGGGGAGGGGCATAGGAAGGTGAAATCACATGTTGTAGGAAACATAGATAGGATCGAGCTTGTCATTGACAAAGCTGTCCCTCAGCAAGATACGTTGCTTCTCCCCGTGCAGATCGATGCGGACAGTGCCGCGATCCGTTACCACCACGACACCTACAATCAACTGATGCTCGCGGAGGACACTGGCAGTAACAGGATGGACGAGATTCAAGGCATCTGACTCTTCTCCCACTAGTTCCACGACAACCACCAAAAGATTGGACCAAGTAAAGACGGCACTAAAAGGTAGAATAGATCAACTAGGTCATAAGGCACACAGACACCTACCATGCAATTATTTCTCGTGACTAGGACGGGCATCTAAATGAATAAAGCCTCTATAAGTATGAATAGGAAAGGTTCGCAATTGCCCTGTTGTAACACAATTAGAAGATGAAGCGAATGTGTACTTGATCGCTGAAACAGGAGCTTTACCGATCTGACGCTTCGGATTCACACTAGAGTGCACCGTCAGACGGTGCAGGAATACGCAGGTGAGCCATGGCGTGCATAGGAAGCGGTTACCATGCTTCCAAAATTCGTTGACTGAGAGGCACCGTTCATTAGGGGTCAGCTATACGCGGTCAAACGCGAATGTACACGCTTAGAACAACGAACGTTTTCCTTTCAGTCAGCCCGGAAAGTTGAACGTGGAACTCGCACCTAAGCGAAATAGTGACGTCGGATATCAAGAGTTGCTGGCTTTTTAAACATGTTTTGATAAACGACGACTTCCAATGCAGGACTATCGCTACCCAGCCAAAACTTTGCTTCTTGATTTCAGTGCAACAATGCACTTTTGATGCAAACTGTTTTCGTGAACCTTACAAATGATATTTTATGCTGACTGTATATAATTGCATTTATAATCTCATTTGTACATGAATAGGGTCATCAATAGCTTCACCTACAACACACAAATAGATGACAGTTCGACAATCAGTACAGATGATTTCCTCAGTGTGGCCCATAGCAAGGTGGGCACTGGGACGGTGACTCGCTTACAAATGAGTTTACAATGATGGCATACTTTCGCTGCATCTACTGCACTCTCACCTCTATCATTCTCTTGGGCCTGATGTCAAGAGAGAGAGAGAGAGAGAGAGAGAAAGAGAGAGTCATGAAGAATGGAAGTAGAACTGAGCGAAGTGGCTGAAAAAGGCTATACAAAACGTCTACGCGAGCCAGACATATCTGGTTCACGCAGGATGAAGGATTTCACACTAACAGGAAAGAAACCGCTCGGATTCAACTGAGTGGGTGTATCATGGAGGTAACACTAGGGAGTTATTGCAGCCCAACGCTCCATCACGAGGGAAGGGCCGAGTTCTCCCGTCAGTTGGCAATCTTCCAAGTCACAGATTTCAACGCATCGTGATAAATTCGGGTGTCAGACTGTTTCTAGTGAGGAATATACGCAGTGTCATGGGGACGTTTAGTTTGCTTGGTCGGTCACCGCTGAGTGTTAATAAGCGTGTTAATGATATGTTAATTTTGCTCTGTAGTTCTGTGCACGCAAACAGTTTTCACCCGACCTTCTTTAAAGCTAAGAAAAATCACGAAAAATCGGCATTTTCACACACCCGAAAACTATACGGGCGTTTAAAATGCTGAGGTATTTTTTCGACCCCATGCTAGAAAGTGGAGAACGGACATAAACTGCATCAGTGCACAACTTTAACTTAACCACCAATGTGAAAAGAAGTAAAATTCACCACACAAACATATGAACAGGTCAAAGCAGATGCTGTTCGCTGGCTTACCACTCCTGAATCAGCTTGTGCGAGCGAAGAACTGTGTTTTCAATATCCATGGGATAGAATCGCATGCCACGAAGGACCATAGTCTCCTCTAAGTTGCCGACGACGAACACGGCGTCATGGAAAGCTAGTCGGGGGGGGGGAGAGTAAAACAAAAGGTAGCGGAAATTCAAAAATTTGCCAACTTACTATAAGTAGGCAGCTACAGCAAGTAATACAGTTGAAAACGTCTAAAACAATTCTGGTAGTCGAAAGATGGTTCGCTAATGCTTCAGTAAGAAATATTCTTCGACCAATGTAGACCTTACGAAAGGAAGCCCTGATGCACACAACCCAATTCCTTACCTAAGATGAGTAATTATTATCAATAATGAGACGAAAGGGCAGAGTCCATGCGACCATCGCGGACAGAATCAATTGACGCACATTGTTACTATGTGCATGCGGGTGCCAGATATGGTCACAATAATTTGGAGTCTCACGGTCATAAGAACGGTTCGCACGCATCCATACAAGGATTTACGTAGTAAAATGCGTTTCCGTGTGTAAATAAACACGAAACTGTTGTCTGCTTAATCATGTGTGGACAATCAAAGTAAATTTATAGGCATAGACTGACACAGTTAAATTTCTTCTAATGCGTAAAATTATAAGAAGCCCTTCGATACAGAGAGAAAAAGCGGTGTTCATCCCTAACTATTTAACAATTACGAATCCAAATATTAATAAAAAAATAAACGAGTGAATTAGACATCGGATAATTTGTCAAGACTGGCAAGCCAATTCAGTGACAAGTCATCATCGGAGATGGAATCAGAAAAAAGGATTACAAAATCTTCAAACGACACATAACCACGTATCGCGAGACATGGGAATAACAAAGTAAGATGCCCATGCCAAAAATAGACGACAGGAAGTGAGAGCATCTAATCCGGAAGAACTTTAAACACACCTTGAAAAGGGATGTGTGGATTGCGGAAAAGGGACCCGAAGTATGAAAGCAAACGAAGTGAACGATTATAGTAAAAGTATTCGAGCTCTGACGGCAAAGAAGAGGCTACTGGCTAGTTAAATGGGCTCACATTTGAGAATAACGGCATAGACCGGCTGTGGCATTTTACTGGCCACTGATAGTGCTCGGAAAAACCAGATGAAACTTAAAGCATTCCAAGATGCTTATTACGGTCATTCGTCCATCGAACACGCGGTGGTGGCTCATACAAACTCAATGTAACCCTTTTTTCCCACATTTGACTCACTTCCAATGACAAAAGAACTTGAAATGCGCAAGGGCACATTGGCTGACCCGCGGCGTCTGTCACTCCACAGGTAACAAACCTCACCCATAAGCATACAATTTCACGACGATTGTTAATCCCGAAGATCGCGTTTTCCCATCAGTCGGTTATCTGCCAAGCTGATACATGAGAGGACATAATATACTGAAAGCACACAGGAGTTTCAGGTGTAAAAAATGGTCTGGATACGGTGAAACTTGCATAATATAGCGTCGTTTTTAAGAGAAAAGATTAATGTGAGGCACAGGAGAGTTAATGAAGTCGAACAACCATAACAAGGAGCAATTTGAGTTAAACAGAATCCGTGGCCTCGTTTTCTCCTGGGATGTTTTTAGAGCCTAGCTGTCACGCACTTTCATTTTATAAACTTTGGTTTCCTCCATGAAATAGTATGGAAAGCCCCTGGTATGCTAAGAAGCCCATATTGCATTTATGTCTCGATAATGTCCATAAGAGGACAAGGGTAGTTAAAAATATTGCATACCTGACCTAGAAGGCCCTATATCCAAACTCTCTAAGCCGTTGAAAACCATGTAAATTCCGAGCAAGCAAACACCAGTGTCACATAATGGCCCAACAGCTTCACCATTGTTTCGTTAAAAGAAACAATCAAATCACTTCCTGTGTCGAAGTCAGAATAATTTGGTCAAAAAGAGCGCAATTAAAATGAATCAAGATCGTTGCGGGGTATTAGTGCCTGAAGGTAATTCTTGTTTTCAGTTTTCATTCAAAGGCGTGCAATTCACCGATGGATATGGTAAAAAGCACAAAAATTTCCACGCAAAGTCATACCTCCATCTGATTGCGTAAGTTCTGTGCGTCGCACAAATCCCAAGAAGCTGGTTCTAGCATAGACGCGATCGGTGTCACCAGTGACAAATCGCGCCCTCAATGGATCCATAGCAGCATTCTCATTAGCTGCAAGGACACGGTCAGTGGACCGACTTAGGGAATCTCCAGAAGAGGAAACATTGAAAGGCCCCAGGAGACGGTTAGAATTGTGCGGCGAAGAGACCCAGATTTCACCGAGATGTGAGTCGGCACACTGGCCAAATGTCTCGGGATTGGCGATGGCTACATGAACTCCAGGCAGGAGCTGGGAAGAGAAGGGTTTATTGAGTTGATGCTGATGAGAGCTGGATTACTTGAGCAGATAGAGAAAAGCGGTGACTTATCAATAGTTCCGAAAAAAACTTACCTCCCTAAATACACTTATAGCTGCTTAGTTTCCTGACGATTATATCAGAGTGGAATGAAGAGGAGGAGGAGTTTGTCCAATAGACAGAAACAATCGGAAAAAGAGTGTGCAAGAAGACATTAGTGAAGCAATACTAATAAGGACATCCCGAGTCAGTAAACGTGAACGCAAGAGATGGATAGGAAAGTTATGTAAAAGGCAGATATTTGGGTTGACGAGACAAGTATTCATAAACAAAGGTAATCTGTGAAGTACGATAGTTCGACCATCGATTTCAACGAGGTCCACCGTACGTTCCACAGCAGGGTAGTGCAGGTACGGTGACTTATTTAGTTTAAAGTGATAGTAGACTTGCGGTGCATCTACCGCACTCTCTCCTCCTTCCCCACCTATGCCCGGTGTCAAGACAGATCCAAGAAGACCGGAGGCATGAGAGGGGGCAGGTGGCTGGCCCGGCCGGGGCCACTAGGCCCTAGCCGCCCCTAGGCATGCCACAACACATCCCCCATGTTCGGCATTTGTTATGGGAGCGTGACCCCAATAAAGCCTGCTGTGCCCTGACGTGGCCCCCTCGTTGGTCCAACGCATCTACCACGTGGCCCGTTTAGGGTGCACAATCCGCGAAAAAAAACCTTAAGGCGGTAGAATGAATATAAAATTGGTTCTAACGAAAAACCTAGCCGAGCTCTATCTCCTCGACATTGTACACTTCCATGTCCTAGTGTGATATGAAAATAAACCACTCGGATAACTATAACTGTATGCCGTAAGGGTCGATTAGTGCTTTAACCAAAAGGCAAAACTTATGGTTTCGAAGCACCATACGTAAGAACAGTGACTTGTAAGTTCATGCTAATAAATAAACACCAGCTAGCTGCAGTCTTATCTAGGAGCTAGGAGACAGGTTCCGGGGCAAGGTGAAATGATAAATTAAGAAAGTGGGATCGTTGGGCAAAATTTCACTTTTATTTTTATCCGCAAGTTGAATTGGTTCAGGAAATATAGCTTCGCGGCCCACGTAGACTAAGCTCGCAGGAGGTGATACGGGGAAAATAAAGCAGACGAAAGAACCAGATCACGATTATTAATGATGCTGGCATAGGATGACAGAAAAGAAATTCAGACAAAAAACGAGGAGGGCGGATTAGCCAAAATGCAAGCACGTGTACCCGAACGTGTGTGGGTAGTGCCCATAACGGTGGATGTTGACACAAACTATGGGGCTTGACAAGAAACAAGACTGCTATCGCAGGGAGTAAAAATGTGGACAAAAGAAGAATGGTTGAGCGAAATTTGAAGAGTTGCGACAGATGGTGAGCAAACTCTTTCACCTACCTTGCCTGACTCCATCAAACAGAGGCTGTTTGGCGAGCCCTTCTCCAGGAGGTTAACGCGATCATTGCGGAGACTTACGCGATCCACGTAAACGGTTGTGATGTCCGGAGAGCTTGCACCCTATAAAAGACCAAACAGTTCGATGAGGTGGGAGAATAAAATAAAAACAAACTGCAAATCGAATGGCTTATTTTATAACGCAGTAGATACACACAGGTAAATCTAAACTGTCCTTTTCCTGCACAGAAGATATTTGCCTTGTAATCTCAATCAAACTATTACCCAAAATAAAATAGGCTCGTGGTATAGAATATGAGCTCTGACGCGATAGGCATAGTCAGACGTTACGGGTGCCATCAGCTTTCAAGGAATTTGAGCGTCAGCGGCTTATTGCTGAAAGATTCTGATTTTATGAGTTTACATCATATATATATATATATATATATATATATATATATATATATATATATATATATATATATATATATATATATATACGCCCATATATATATATATATGATATTGGTAAACTCATAAAATCAAGAATCTTTCAGCAATGTGGCACCAAGCCGCTGACCGCTCAAATTCGCCTTGAAGTGGTAGATGGCACCTGTACCGCTGACTAATGCCTATCGGCAGTCCAGGCTTCTCTATATTCCTTCATACGCACGAGCCTTTATTTATATAATGGCCTTCATCAGCCAGTCATACACAATCCCAAGTGTGGACCACCCGGGATTGAGTATTACTGGCTGATGACTCCTAATAAGCCAGAAATGGCCATTCTGGTCTCCCCTGTCTATGTCAGTTCCACCTTATCATCATATTCCCCAAGTTGCTATGCAACTGCCTGCGAGGGCTCTAAAGTGAGCTCCAAAGCACAACGGAACATCTATGTTCCTTAGCCAGATCGGTGAACACCTCACTATCATAATTCATAGTCCCAATCGCAAACCGAAAAAACAACGGGCCCGTGGCTTAATGGTCGAGCGTTCGACTCAATTACCAAAGGTCGCGGGTTCAAATCCCAGGTGGTGCACACTTGGGATTGGGTATGACTGGCTGATGAAGGCTAATAAGCCAGAATTGGCCATTCTGATCTCCCTTTGTCGGTTCCACCTTATCAATAGTATCGTGATCGCTGCTCCTAGTGGTCTTGAGTTAGTCAGTCTTGCCGCTTGCCTCGTATTATAGCCGTCGTGGACGTGCGAACTGCCCGTTCGCTGCTGACTACCTTAAACCTCCCCGGAGTTGAACGCTTGCGGGCTCGCGTGCCCTCTGCCCCCTTTGCGGCGGGCATAGGTTTAGGCAAGTCAACGTGTCTATTGGTCCCCCACATCAATCGATTGATCACTCGTTGCTGTTCGTGTGAGTTCTTTTCTGTCTTTCGGGCGCATCTGTGTTGCAGCTGTACTTTGCCATGTGAGGATTTCTTTAATAGTGTAATATTTATTGGCACGCGACAAGATCCAAAAATATCTTCGTCCCACGAGGTTGGCTTCTCGATGTGCGTCTTTTCGCTCGCTTCCTAAAATCGTGCTTGATAAAGTAACTACTTCAGTCGTTTGCTTTATTTCATTGGTTTTTGCTGCCTTTATAAATCCAAGCATCTTTTATAGAAGGCATGCATAAAATATCCTTTCTTCAACGCATTTTTTAAGCACAGTCGTCTTGGATAAGAGCGACTATATTCAAAAGGCCAACAACCTGCTGGAAGACCGACAGGCATATATTCGATGCGATGGTGAACCGAGGAAGAAGCTGATGATGCAGCTAGACAAAACGCGTGCCGATATGCAGACAAACAAAGTAATAAGTAAGTCGGTAAGACTGGCAATAAAACCATTAGATGCGGCCGCAGCAAGGTTCTACGGATTACCAAAAGTACACAAGGCCGATATTCCCCTCCGTCCAATTGTGTCATTGCGTGGTGCACCAACATTCAATCTGGCTAAATGGTTGTTCCGACACCTGAAGTCTCTCACCTCCGGCGCAGCCACAACGGTCACTTCGGCTACTCAGTTCCTGGAACGGCTCAGGGGATGCGACTCACCGCAGACGAGGTCATGTGGTGTCATTTGATGTCACCTCTCTCTTCACTTCAATCCCGCAGCACTTTCAGCAGTCAAAACGGTAAGCGAATTCGTTTGAGAAGCAGTACGATGATGCAGGCGAGTCGGTGAAGCGGGGACATCTTATCCAACTCTTAAAAATTCTGTCTGAAGACGTACTTCACCTTCGAGGGGACCATGTACGAGCAGATCAGAGGGACACCAATGGGATCGCCGCTCTCGGGCTTCATCGTTGAGGGCAGTTTCTCCAAAAGCTTGAGGCTCTGGTTTTCACAAACTACAGGCCAACGTTTTGGACTCGATACGTCGACGATACCTTCTGTCATCATCAAACGAGAAATGATCGAAGAAATTCCACAATGTCCAGAATTCCATCTTCCCGGGCATCCAATTCACAATGGAGGCCGAAATTAACAACCAACTGCCATTCCTGGATGTTCTTGTCCATCGAAAATCCAACGGGCACATAAAAAACTACGATTTATAGGAAGGCAAACTCAACACCCGCCAAATCCTAAGTTACCACAGTACGCACCCGTTGTGCCAGCAAAACGCAGCTGTGTGCGAACTCTCCATAGAAGGGCAGAAACACATTGCAGCGAGTCGGACGACAAAAAGGGGCAGAACTCCGCTACCTCCAGCGCCTTTTTCATGGCCAACGGATACCATCGTAACTTCATCGAGCGCAGCACGCTGGCCAAACCAAGACAAAAATCTGGTAACAGAACAGCCAAAGTCTGGCGTGCACTGCCATACATTGACGGCGTCTCTGAGGGCAGTTTCCCGCCTTCCTCAGACCGCTGGGGATCGGAATCGCCCATCGACTGGATTCAGCCATTCGGAATCTAGTTATGAGACCGAAAGCCCCCCTTCCACAAGGTAAGACGTCAAACATCATCTACCGGATCCAATGTGACTCCTGTGAAGTTAACTACGTTGGAGAGACAGGGAAGCATTTGCAGACCCGTGTTACCGAACACGTGCGGGCAGTGAGGAAAAATGGACCCATTGTCCCTGGTGGCGGAACACTGTGCGAACTCTGGGCACATCGTTCGCCTTCCAAAAACGCCGAAATCCTGGGTCGAGGAAATGACCGCGTAACCAGGGAAACAATCGAAGCCTGGCACACGGAGCCTACGTCCATCAACCGTTGTGTCGCCCTTCCGGCAGTCTACAAGGTTCTCCGGCGCAGCTCATCGAACGTAAGAGCAAACACGGCATTAGGCCAAACGTGAATTCCACCGCGGGAGAACTTAGGACGTATATGCACCTAACCCCGCCACAATTCGGGGCCGACGAAGACGCAGTCATGATTACCGCCGCATCAATTACTAACCCGACAGACGAGGAGGTATGCCCTCAGGACACAAACATTACTATCGACACAGGGCGCCAATTGAGGTCAATGCGGATCCAGACAATGGCCGCCCCCCTCAACCAGAGACATGCCAACTGACACGCAATTTCTGTGTATGCCGGCAAAGAACGCCAGCCAAAGAAGGACTCCCCACCCCGTCCTCCTATCGTATACACTGTTAAGGTAAACCCGTCCAATCAACGCTGTGTTACAAAAATGGCTATCACCCCCTATAAATACTGTGAGACGCGGTACGATACTACACCTCCGACGATGGAAAACTTTAGTAGCGCTTTTAAAACGTCAGAACAATACACCTATAGTCCCTGAGATCGCCTTTTTCTTTCTTCATTTTATGTCCCGGGACACGCATCTTCGCTTTATCAGCATATATATATATATATATATATCGAGCTCATCATCCCCCGAAGAAGGCGAAGAAAAAGGGATGAGTTCATGGACCGGAATGAGTTTGAACGTTTCGGAAACCCCTCGTTTCCATCATCAGAATTCTGTGGTTGATCTCCCTGCTGGTCTTGACTTTTTCAGCCTTGACGCCTGCCTGGTATTATATCCTTGCTCGGAGTACGAACTTGGACGTGCCTGTTCGCTGCTGATTACGCTTAACCTCTCCACTTACGTAACATACGTTCCTTTCGCTGCCGTCGTATTCGTTGGCAAGTCAGCGTGCGTAGTGGCCTGTCCCTTGTCAGCCAACGGACTGATCAGTCGTTGAATTGATTTCAGCCTCGTGGGCGTGGTGGTAAGGTGGTGTTCCACGCTGTTCACGTGGTTTCTGGCCGGCTCCTCTCTTCTTTTTCTCTGGCTTCCGTTGTCTCCCATGCCTGGTTTTGCTCGATTGTCCAATTGACCCAGCCCGAACTGACTGGAGCACTTTGCGTATCGCCTGATAGGTGGGATGCATGTTTACTGCTCTGTTAAGTGTGCCCGTCAATGACCAAATTTTGAGCAGCAGTCTGGCCATCTTATCGTTGGCTCGGCCGATTACCCTCGCTTTCTCAAAGGCGAAACTGTGGTTCTTCTGTTTTATGTGGCCATAGACCACAGACAGCTTATCCTCGCAGTTGAATGCAAGCTGGTGTTCAGACAATCTTTTGCTAAGGCGTTTGCCTGTTTCACCAACATACCTCGCATCACAGGTTTGACATGGTATGCTATAACCCACGGCTGATTTTTCTGTCATTGATAGCGGTTCTTTGGGCCTAATGATGTGCTGTTTGATTTTTGATTAAGGCTTATGAGCCACACCGATCCCGAAATGTTTTAGGATACTCGCCGTCACCTCTGATACTTTTTTTCACATAAGGGATCGCTAACGCACTTGCGTATAAAGGGCTTCGGATAAACGTTGGCTTCAAATAGGGCATGCAAGTACTTAGTCTCCTCCTTCTCCCTATTGTCGTCGCTGCAGTGTTTCAATGCGTTGGAAGAAGATTCTGACACAACTGCGTTTGTGATAAACGGGGTGGTTGCTTCTGAATTGGAGGATACGCATGGTGTTAGTTGCCTTCCGGTGGACCGTTGTCCTTATTTTCCCGTCTGCCAGCTTAGTCTCTTGTACGTCAAGGAAGGGCAACTGATTGTCGACTTCTTCTTCCATTGTAAACTGGATGTCGGGAAAGATGGAGTTCAAAAGTGCGTTGAAAGCCTGCACTTCACTCCGTTTGATGATGAAAAAAGTGCCGTCAACGTATCTGGCCCAGAATGTCGGGGAGAAGAGCTGAACACCAGACGCTCGAGCCTCTGCAAGACTGTTTTAGCAATCAGTCCGGATAGAGATGAGCATATTGGTATCCCCTTCTTTCTTTTGTAAACCTAGCCTGGGTCTCGTCCAAGAGTCACGTACAGACTGAAGCCGTCTGAGAATGACAATAGTGAAGACCTTAGCAGCAACATCGATGAGGTTTATGCCGCGTTAGTCCTCACACTTCGTCTTATCTCCCGACAGGCAAGAGGATGCCCGAACCCCAGTCATTAGGGACCACTGCGTTTCTCCACACTTGCTCAATCACGTCATGAAGCCAGGGCGCCAGTGTCGACACAGGCCTTATCTTCTCCGGGCACCTTGTTGTTGTGCAGCCTCTGTATTGGTTGTCGTCGTCGTATTGCATCGATAACTTGCCCCTTGGAAGGGGGGTCGCACGACACTGCAGAAGCTGGGCAGGGATGAAAATAAAGGCGCGGAAGAGGGCACAGATGTGATTAGTTGTTAATCGAAGTTGAGTATGTGCTTGAAGTGTTCACACTAGCGATCGACCTTGGCCGAAAAGTCAGCAATAAAGCCACTATTTACATCGCGAACACAGTCACTAAGTGTCGTGGGCTTACCACTAACTTGGCGGATAATCTGGTAGGGTTTACGAGTGTCACCAGCGTTTGAGGCCTGCTCCATGGACGTCGCTATTCCCGACCAATTATTCTGCCAGTCATCCCTAGCTGACTCTGCTGTCACGTTCCAGAGTTGGTGGAAGGAAGCATTGTTGTGGGACCTGGCTCGAGCCATCTGAGCAGACAACTGCAGGGTTATTCCACTAATCCAGTCACTGCGGCACGGCTAGGTGAATCCGATAATATTCTCAGCTGCTCCATAGTCAGATGTCTTCAGTGATCACCATTGGTAACTGTCTTCTCTGCGGGCTCGGGTCGTAAAATGGGACCGGATTTCTGCGTTCAGGGCGCCAGTAGTGCTGGGTTACTGGATTTTTGGCGACATTGAAGAGTCTAGCATGTGGCATTTTGGGTGCGGATGAGAGGTGCACTTTCAAGCGTGAACGAATGAGAAAGTGGTCAGACCCATATGCGTTACCAGTCTCGGCACCACACATCGATCTACTATCATGAAACCAGCTGCGGAACCTTAAACTGACTAGGATGTAGTCGATCTGACTGGCCGTATGACCTTTGATTGATTACCAGGTCAGCAGGTGTTTTTTTGTGGTGCTGAAAGCCCGTGTTCGGTACAAACAGTCGGTTCAGATAGGATAAATTGCTATACCATTCTGAGATAGTCAATAACGTGCTCCAGTGCCGAGACTGTGAGTTGTTTACCACCGTTGCTGTTGACTGTGTCATCAATGGGGAAGCGTTTATCATCTATACACGGCATCATTGAGCATCGCTTTTCGAGAAGTTGAGAAATTCTCTTGCGAGTTTTCAAGCTGCAATGTCCCGACGTTATACATAAGTAGAAATAGCTTTTTTACGGTTACAGTCAGGTGATCAAATAAAAGTCTTGAGCTATGCTTCGTATGAATTTGACGGTGCTCTTCTTGATACGGATCAGGCTCTTGGCCAGCAATGTGGGGTTTCACGCATTAGTATTTATGCTTGATTTACTTATTCGTTTAACGCATCCTCAAGTCCCTAATCGTCTTACAGCCTAGGAGGTTTTCGGGAGATGGAGGAAATTATGACGATGTCCGAAACGAACAATCCTCCTGAATGAAGACAGGGATCCTATCGTTCGACTTTCCTGTTCAAGCTGAATAAGAAAGCGTATAAATAAACTGAAAACTTACGTAAAATAACACGAGAACACACCGGTTGAAAAGGGGTTTACATTGATGAGGCTACAGGTAATGAAGGCATGGTCGTGATCTTCTGGACCAGTAATAGCCTAAACGTAACTGCCACGACATGCTGAAGCTACAATTATGTGGTACAACCTTAAAATTTTGATCGTATAACCCATTTCAGATTCCACATCAGGGACCGGTTAATAACTTTTAACTGACACGGAAAAACCCAACGGCCACAGCGTACTGAAGCCAAAAACACAGATTACGATTGTGAACGGTAAGGTAGAATCAGAGAATCCACTGCAATATCAGAAGTTCTCGACGCGTTCATGGAATAGATTATAAAGGATGTTCCTGGGAACTCATTAGGCAATTAACCTAAAGGAGTGTACGAAAAGTTGAAGGCACCAGCCGACTAGTGGCACGTGAAGGTTTTAAGAGGGAAAACATGTTAACAAAAGCATTGTTTAAAGGGAACAAAAAACGCATAAACGAGAACTGACCTGAAGGCAAATCGCCAAGTTCGCTCTACAGCCAAAGGAAGTGCTGACTGCTCGTGGACTTAAATTGAGACCGGCAAAGAGTTTGGTGAATAGGGAAGTTAAACTAACACGCGGACGCTCCTCAGCAACAATAACGAGGCTTCGAAGGCTGTCTAGTGTAACCTCCTTTGTCTGAAGCAAGCACGGAACAAAAAGAGATTAAAAAGCAAGAAAATGTAGGCCAATAAACTAGCGGGGAGCTGCCTGCTAACGTACAGTCCGAGGCAAACAATGTTGCTGGCCAGACTTCAGTCTCTAGTTGCTGATTTACCGTAAGCCCAAGTTATTATTGAATCATGGTTTATTGATGAAAGCGCTGCATTTCCATCGCGACGCATGATTAGAACGGATAATCGTGCCCACATCACTTTTGTCAATCACCTTTCCAGATGCACCCCCTGTTGACATGTGGCGGGAAAGGTATGAAAGAAAAAACTTGCTCATGTAGATTTTTTCGAGAAAGGGGGCATCCACACTACAGCTTAATATTTTTTTCGATTTAGATACCGATACTTTTACAGATTAATTTACAGAAATACTTCAGCAAAGATACATATCCGGACGATTAGTTTGAAGTACATGCTGGACGAGCTGCTGAGGTATCCCCTAGAAACTAATGTAGACTGCGCCAAAACGGAGGCGACATAATGCACACCGAGAGTAGCATGCCGAGCGCAGAAATAGGGCTTCAGACAATACACCTCTCTCACAATTCGCCCAGCGCAAAAAGAGGCGGAGTGAACAGAACGGTGAATACGCCACCTACAGGATGAAAAGGCTTATTTTGGAATTGCCTATACAAAAGATACTCCAAGTATCCAAAGAAAAAAATGGACTGGCAAAATATCGCACGCAAAAACCCGCATATCCAAGAACCGGGTTGTTCAATACGAGATCCGCTAAGCATCTTAGTGAATTAGATTTTCATATATGTACTAGGTCAAAATGGGTAATAAAAAACTGAGCGGTTGAATATTTGACGACGAACGGTGGTATGTTATACGGGGCAGAAACCGCGGTAACTCTTAGTATTCTAACGTTGCGCATATTTAAAAACGGTGTCACGTACATATATGCGAAAACGTTCTCCAAGAAAGTGGGTCATTAGGGTCTGAAAAAGTTACAATAATTGACCACGCAAAACTAATAAAACTAATAAAAAATATACACTTCACAAAGAGAAATTAGGACGGTAACAGATCAGGAGGCGTTTGTGGAAAGTAACTACATGCTTTGTGCGTCTAATCTGATCTTTAACATTACCTGACATGAAACAAAAAGGGCGTGCCGACAAATGCATATCTGGTACGTTGATGAGTCACGCTTATCTCTTCTACCAGGTTTCTGGCGTCCGGCCAACCAAGAATATATAAGTAAAAAGTGAAAAACATTCCCAAAAGTACAGTCCTAGCCTAAGGCATGACTTCTTGATGCACTCTACTGGGCCTCTAACGGTCCTGAGTCAATTTTGAAGCATTTAAATCAGATTCAGCTACGCAGTAAAATTTCGAAAGTCGAGGGTTTAGTATGTAGTTGACGGCGCTGGATGACTAGAGTAGTCCTGGAGGTTAATACCGAGACGCCGGTGAGTTATTTGTAATGGTAACGTAATGGTAAAAGGTAGGACACTGGAATAGGAGCCCTGTCCTCCGGATACAAGGTAGCCCTACACTACATTCCAGGGAGTTAAGGGCCAATATAGGATTAGTTAGGGCAAACAATAGATATTTTTGCTGCGATTTGGCGTAAGTACACCCGTATAAAGGGGACAAGCTCTTACTCCCATGCTAGAAACTAATTCATTAGGCGGTCGGCAGGTACCGTTGCGATTTACAAAGACAGGCATAATCTGAGCCAAGGTCCTACGTTCACGTAAGACTAATCCAACGTCGAATCATTAGACGTTTCAATGTTGAAGAGAATCACCAAAAGAGAATTTTATTTGCTCTACAAGCTAGCATACTTGCTGTTAGTTAGAAACGGTGTCAAATGTCAATGAGAAAGCCATCAAGATATTGAGGATTGTCTCGTTTTAACCCTGTGCTTCAAATGCACATACGAGGCCTCAGAGAAAAAGGCCCCGTGCGCCATGAGCATTGCCTGGTTCAACGTGTGGTCGCAAATAGGCACGGCGTCTGATGACCTAGCTAAAGCCCCGACCTGTCAGACGAGTCAAGACTAGACTTCCCATTGCGAAGATATTATAATGAGGAGAGTGTAACGGACTTCGTTACCTCAGAAAAAACGAATGAGAAGCAGCCCTACACTCAGGAAAGATCGCTGAGGGGTAGAACAATAATGACATGCATTCATGAGGTCGTCGGCAAGAACCTGAAGGCAAGATATAATAAGTGCAACTGAAGCACACTAGTTGTTTTGTGAAAGTCTTTTGAGCTGGCGTTTTGGTGAGAAACGTTGGCAGATCATCCGTTAGCCTTTTTGCTTCAGACCAGTTTTATATAAAGGATAAGGGTAAGCATATGGCACTACACATAGATGAAAGACTAAAGACTAAAGGGGCCAAGGCGCAGTCTTAAGTTACGCTACTTGGGACACCGAGAAGATTGGAGGATGCTTCGTTTGAGAGGACCAGTCATATAGCCAAGTGAGGTAAGATTGAGCGGTATTGGGGAACATCCGACGCTTGACAAAACGCATTTAACTATCCCGCATCCTGCCCAAAACTTAATAAACCTAGTTAGTTTATGATAAAAGAGTATTAATGTTATAGGGTAACTGTTTCATTCCCTGTCACAAGACACTAAAACGGCAAACTGACCTTTAGTGGACTAAAAGTGACTTAATAGTAGGCAAGAGCGCACCATTTGGTTAGCTAATTTCGAAAGATATAACATGAGAGATGACATGACAGTTCGAATGTCGCGAGCGGCGATGTAAACCGCGTGTGCCAGGGAGCAATCACAAAAGCGGTTACTTTTGTGGGAATTCTTTCATAGCGTGGTCAGGTTGCGCGGCATCTACCGCACTTTCTCTATCTCTCTCTCTCTCTCTCTTCTCACCCATCTTACCTCAACGGCATGACTGGGGGCGAGCGCAATTCCAGCGACTGTCAAAGCTAAACAACCCGTATACGTGTGCCACATGCTCAATCTGGTCTCCACTCCAAATGTAGCAGGTGAGAGAAAGTTTGGTTCAGATCGCACATAGACAATAATGACATAAGGGCCAAATTAAGAAGGAATCATTGTAGTCTAACTCTTACTTACTCCTGAGAAAAATCGAATTTCAGTCGGAAACCAACTCAACCACAGCGGATGACCCGTCATGATAAATGCAACCAAACCGAAAAGGAGGCTAATAAATGCAAGGATTCGCCATGATGATGAGAGTATCAGTGGCAGCATCTTTCTCCTACCCTGCTACTGTACACCTGTTGACTGTCCAAGGCTACCAACTAACCGGTGGTGGGAGTGACACAGTGAATGGTAAATTTGAACCGTCGTGTGCGCTTTCCATGCATGACCACAAGTAAAAAGGGATGGTTCGGCTATGATGAGAGACTGCAACAGAGTAGTGTCACAGCATGGTGTTTCAGTTGAGTCTACCTGATTTCAATCAGATTATGCAAAGGAATGTACCATAGTTGGGGTCCGCTATTCATAGGTCTCTCTTTCCTGTCAAGGTAGTTTAGCTTATGAAAAAAGAAAGGATCTGCAAGTCCCGGGGAAGGCAAACAACGACAAAGACGAAGACGACGACAACAACAACAAGAAGGTATGGAAGCGTACTGCAGAGAGTGTATGCTAGAGAAGCATGCTGTGGCTCACAAATTCAGAAAAGGGAGCACACCTGTGGATACAATCAGCCGATGTCTAACTGGCTTTTTCAATTCACAGAAGGCTAAACTTTGAAGGGAACATGTTGACGGATTGATAAAGCCGTAAAATGGAATAATCAAACAGGTTTAGATTAAAGTAAAGGTCATTTCGGAGTCCAGCACTTGTGCAGGTGAGAAGATTCGTCTTTATTTATACATCGACGGCCCGGGTTCCGAACGCTGTGGAGTCCCGTGGACAAATACATTAAGTTTGACAAGAATACTCTTCAAATATTTGAAATAATTGCTTAAGAGAAATAATGAAAGGAGCACATGAAACTTGCCTTCAAAGTCGGTAGTATTTTGGCCGCATGAGTGGTGGTGATTTTGATAATCGGATAGGAGCAGAAGGCCTCACGCACTAAAGGCAAATAGAAGATAAGAAATCAGTTAAGATGTCACAATAAGACAATAAGACAACGTTGCCTCTTCTACTAAACCTGGACGGCACTTGAAACAGCGAACTGGACAATTGAAACTTGCCAGCAATGTTGCGAAATCTACCAATCCGGTACCAACGTTGGCCTTCGCGACACCGTCGATCGAGGCACGCCCGCCGGCCTGGTTTGTCACAGGCAGTGTCCCACAGGAAACGAGATCTGCTCGTGCCGACAGCCTGGATGGAATATGGTTTTCTGGGCAGAAAACTACAACTTTGGTCGCTATTGGAATACACCAAGTTCGACTAGAGTGGCTGATCATCGCCCTCAGAGTCACAAAACACGGCTTGGATGAGCCTGGGTTGCCTTCTGTGATTAGATACCGAGATGAAAGTTCCCATCCACCAGTCTGAAATCCCAAGCTTATATCGGACGGTGGACAAAGCCCTATTTTATGGTAGTCAACAATTGTCATGTCGCAATACTGACATCAGTTGCGATCGTTTTTAAGGTACCAGAATTGCTAGAGCGGTGACCATTCACGCATGCAGCTACCAGTACGGGGAAGATTGTACAGCGATCTATGAAAACTGTGCTTGTACGTCAGACATTTAACGCCTATCTGGCAACGCGCTACTCGCTGCCCTAGCACCGCCACACATATATTTTAATAATATTGGGTGAGACGTCATCAAATTCGCTGATGACGGAACTGCGTATGTTGAAGAAGATCAGCAAAACTTGTATAAAATCTGTGGAGGGAAAAGCACACAACATACAAATGGGATTGCGATCAAGAACGGCCAAAAGCTGGATTTCACTGGAAATTCTGTGATGTGGAATTAATCAAATATTAAAAGAGCTATTGCCACGGGGGCAAAAAGGCCACAAGGTGGGATTTCAGAAGGCAAATTAATGGTCTTCAGTTGAACACAAAACTTAAGAAACAACAATCAAGTCCATCAGGCCGTCAGCCGCCTTCTCGCATAACTTTTAGTTGGTGTCACACACAGACCGGAGGCAATCAGTAGGCGTCAGGAAATGGCAACAAAGGACCCACTGCCACGACAAGAATCATCTGAAGTTGTTAATCGGATCTGGTTCATTTGCGGGCAAAGCGACTACGTCGGAGAAACTAGAAGACTGCTCCGGACGTGAATTGCCGAATACGCGGTAGCAGTGCGGTAAAACCGCCAATTCTCAAGTCGCGGATCATTCGGCGAGAACCGGCCAAAAATTAAAGTTCGATGAGGCCGAAACTCTCACGAGAGGTGATAATCGCATGAGCCGCGAATTGCTTGAATCACGGTTTACACGTCCCCAGTCTATTAAAAGTGCAATGACCTCCCCAACTCATATCCGGTATTGAGACCCAGTTTGACCAAAGCAAGCAGCCACTCGGGGAGTGCTCAGACAAACGCCTTTTCCAACGCCAATACCGGTGAGCCAGGTGGTTGAGCCATCGTCATACCAACCTCCAACACTGGGGGTAACATTTCAGAGGATAACGAACCGCATGCCGGCCAGCAAACAATTAGCGCACCAAAGGACAGTTATCCTCGATAAAGGGGGAGCCGATTGCCACATGTATGCATTGCCACAGCAACCACCTCCTATAAATATTGCAACTCGCTGTGTACGAATGACCCTTACCTGATACTACCGGTGAAGATGGGTTCATGTTGAAATCCGAAAAGTTAGGCTAATAAATTTTTTGTCCCAGCGATCGCGGTAAAACTAATGTCAATTATTTCCTGGGACTCGCATTTTCACTCGAATCGGCAAATTACAAACAAGGGAAAAGGCAAAGATTGTGACTCGAGTTTTGGAACAAGAGCTTTATTCGCTTAACGATTCGGAATCCAGTCGGGACTCATTACAAACAACAACAGCATCTGACAATGGTGGCTGACACATCAGATGGGTACTATTTATAGGTTATAATTTCCAAAACACCAAATAAATACAACGATTACTGGAGTTCGTATCACTAGTTATTGGTGACATGAGAGGTCGGTCCGAGGCGTCCGAATTGTTAATGACCGCGATTTAATTGATGCTGTCAGTGGGTGACGTGATGACTCAACAAAGTGACCTACAGACACAGTTCATATAAGAAACGTTCACATGTGCGCTTGCGAGGTGAGTAATTACCGTGCCTACGCAAGCTTAGTGCATGACAGAAAAGGCGAAGGGTTTTGATCTTCCTGATAGGCCGTAGGCGAGCAATCCATGACAGAAAAAGCTTGCGACTTCTGTAGTTGTCACCTATAACGATGATTCCGGGTTTGCTGTGCTTCAGCCTTTGGCAGTCATGTTAAGGGAGACAGAACTCAAGAATTAGGGTCAGTCTTACCGGCAGCTGCTAGGCATTTGGTCATCTCCCTCGCAGCTAACTTCTCTTTTCTTTGACATTATTGCTTTTATCATTGATAAATACTATCAGGTAAATGACTGCAGACATTGCGCGCCATGGCACTTGAAACCTACACATGTACACTACCTCAACAAATCAGGAAGAACAATGTTGCGAAAGCCGACCAAGAGAGCTCCACCAGCTCTCTCCTCTACTTATAAGGACCGCAAGACTCACCTTCGCATCCTTACGGACTATGCGCTGTCAGTTATCATCCGCGTAGCCTCCACCCGGGCAACAACACGAAACGCATGGTGCGGGTGCCGATGAACATGCCGAAACCACTATCAGTCGTAGGTGAGTAATGCTAGTCTCTTTAAAGACGAAGCCGACATACATTGCTCGAAGGATGATTTCCAGTCAACGGTAGGCCATGACTGCTATTCGCTCACCTTCCATGTGCACAACCCACCATTCACACCTCTAATGGAGGAGTGAATAGACGGAAGCGCGGTACACGCGTATATCTTGAGAAATGGAGATAATACGCGGGGTTTGTAAAGAATTTCTAGAGATTATGCAACCCCTAGGCGCAACCTTGATTTGAGAGACGAGGAAGTCGTTCGTTTGTTCATTTGTTAGCAACTTCGTCCCGCTGTACATCAAACTGCTCACTTTAGGCCAGCAACCATTAATGCAGAGAGGGTTCTTCTCGTTATCAGAAAGACAACTCAAAACCACTTAAGTATTTCTAGTGCTCATAGATAAAAAGGTTGATTTGGTATCAGTATCAGTATTAGATTTGGTGGTATAAGTCGCTCATTAAATACATTACATAGGTCATCATAGTTTGACACTGGCAGGGCGATATCGTCAGCGTAGAAGCGAACAAGCGAGTAACAGAAAGCCGTTCAGGAGGAGAAGCTGAGAGCATCACGATCTGCGACTGTGACTGCGATCTGCTAGTGTCTCTGATGACAGGCTTCAGTGAAAATCCGAAACGTCATGGCAATAAACTTCTTGTTCCAGTGATGGCATCTTCTCTTGATCATTAGCGTAGTTGATGTCAGTTAGCCGGCCTCCGAAGGGCAAACGTAAAACCATAAAAAGCACGTAGGGTACTTCAGATCACCCGGTCAATTGTGTGGTTGAACAGAATGGACGACAAAATGAAACTTTGCGAAAGCCAGAACGGGTACAGGTAGTTGTAAACCCAAACTGGCGCAGTTATGGCGCGGCTGAGGATGTTGATCACAGTTCTTCTGCCTGCTGGCATAGCCTATACCTAAATTATCCGCCAAAGAAGCTTGCGAAGGGTGGAGGCGAGACTAATGAGGCAGATGATCGTTAGTTGCTGGTAGTCATGACAGAGTTCCAGAGTGCGTTGCATTACATCCAGTTTGAAACAGGGATTGGCTAGGTCACTTCCACGAGACACGCGCATGTTTAAACTGCCTAACAAGGACAAGGACAAGCATCTCTTCAACAATTTCAGCGAGACTTATGTCAGGATAGTTATCACACTTCTTGTCATCCGCCTTAAGACAGGCACAAGGACAGTCCAGTCCCAGTCCTCTGAGGCGATCTCATCTCCCCACATTTGGGTAAGTACCTCATGGATTCAATGTCAATACAGGACTTGTATACCTGCGCAGGCTGAAGGAGGATAACATTCCGCAGATAGGGAAGAACGACGGTCTACTAGAAGTGCTGCCGACATTCTTCGACCTCCGTGAATATAGTAACAAAAAAGCGGCCATTCACATCGAGAACAGCCGCACGATACGATGCGGAGGTTGCGGTAGCCAGCTCGGGTTGTCAAAGTAGATCACGACAACATCCTACAGTTGATCAAGGCGTTACGGTAGCGCTACACAGGTACGATAATTCTCTCAAGGGCCTTGTGGATTGTGAGTCATTGTAATGTCTGTTTGTTGTTGACCTCTTTATTGCCGCGGGGCTGAAGAACAAGACCGCATTTCTGTGCTTCGAGCTTATCTCTGTTGGCTTATTTTGCGACAGTGCGCAGACATACAGGAGAAATTTTGGTGCAGATGGGAGGTGAATTTTCAGGCCTGACTTATAGACGTTACGAGTTCCGACACTACACAACCACCAGCTAGTTGAGTAAAGTGCAGTCAATCTATGTGCCTCCAAAATGTTTGCAGCCAGTTCCTAAAAATACGAGTAGGTTTCTTCATGGGGCCCGTCAGCAGTTGTCGATCATCCAGAGACACGACGGACGCAAAGAAAGTTAGCCGGTCACCGACTAGTTCCAAAAGAACCAGTGGACAGTTCGCTTGTTTGGAGGCGGCGACTGCCCTAGTTCTATAGAGGAGTCGTGTGGGTTGTTGGCATAAATGTAAATGGGAGTTAACTCGGGTGATCTTCACATACATAGGGTTTAATTCAGAGATCAGGACACCGTGCCGGCAGCAGCCATCCAGGTTGTACTTGTGAACATTGCGTATTGTCAGACTTGGTTGAAGAAAAACTGGACAATAAGCCTCCGAAACAAAGCATATGATCAAAATGAACAGCAATGACCTACAATATTCAATTGCGAGAGGGTTTAAGGAGGCTGCCGATGAACGCGAAAAGTAGGTAACAGAAGGCACTATAGGTTCATTTACGTTAGTCCGATGTTTGCTCTAGTTTGTGTACAATCCCAACTTCGGGTACAGAGAGGCGAAGGACAGCTTCCGACGCACGACGCGCGCGCCAAAATTTGGGGATGGTGCGGTTTAATTTCTCTTCATCTTTGTAGACGAGAAATGTGAAAGTTGCATGCGTAGTCATTCGTTCAGATTATCGGTCGAACGTATTGCAATTCAGCAACCCTGTCTTCGGTTTGACCGCTAAGCGTAGCAATGCACGGATGCACAGCTTGTCCACTAGTGGCTGATCGAGTGGTTGCGGTTGGACCGCAGCATCCGTGCTCCGTTGGTCGCATTCGTGAGCACTTTCGTTTTTCGATTTTCCAAATCTTTAGTCAATATGAGGACATCAAGGAAGACTAGTCAATATTCATCGTTCATCAAAAATTGTATTTGCGAAAAGATGGCGTTAGGATGTTCTTTGAAAGGCAGTGTTTGGTTTCGGTGGAGAATACGAAGATATGACCAACAGTGTACCCCGAATTTCGGTCTGCGATGTAGAAAATAATTGCACCGTTCTTGGATGGACATTTTTGCACCGAGTGCGGACTGACTCATTGGAGACGAAGTCGGTGTACTTTACTCGGAGGATGGTCTTCAAGCAGTGGTGGACAAAGGTCTCAAATTTTCGCGTATCTTCCAGGTGTACAGTCCAGCATTCACAGCCATACAGAAGGACAGACCGGACGGAAGCACGGTACACGCGAATCTATATGACGATAGAAATGTCGCGTCGTGTCTACAGGCATTTTCTAAGGCATGAGAAAACCCGATCAATGAGCAGCATCAATTCAGAAGACAATGTCATCCTTACTCTTTCCATTCGGCAGCAACCTCGTCCTTAGGTATTTGAAACTGTCTATCTCTTCAAGTTGACAGCCATCAATCTCCAGAGGTGCCTTTTCCTGGGCAAGTATGTAGCTTTAAAACAATTGGGTCGTCCCCGCGTCTATCGATAAGCCAACCGATTTAGAAACCTTATTCACCTGCAACATCAAAGACGGCAGATCACCAAAGCTTAAAGCTAGTAAGGCGATATAATCGGCGCCGTTGAGATCAGTCAGTGTCCAAGTGCAAGCTCAACACCGTCCTCTTCATGCAGGGCCTGTCCAAGAATCCAGTCGATAGCGTAGCTGAAGAGAATGGACAACAGGAAAAAAACATTTTCGAACACTAGACCGAATACTGAATGGTTGAAAAGGTTGTTAGGAACCCAAACTCGGGCCGTGGTTGAGCTGTAATAGGCCTTGATCATGGCGATGATTTTCGAAGGTAGGCCATCTAGCGCAATTATCCGCCATAACGATTCACGATGGACGGAATCGAACGCGGCGGTGAAGTCGACAAAGCATACGGCTGACGGTTGCTGGTAACTATGACGGGATTCAAGGATACACCTTAGTGTTAATATTTGATCCACACATTCATGCCCTGCACGGAATCCAGCTTGTTTGGGCCTCGTCCTTGAGTCGCACACAACCTGGATTCGCCTGAGAAGGATAATAGCGAAGATCTTCGCAGCAACGTCAATAGGACTTATGCCACGGTAGTTCTCGCCTCTCGTCTCATCTCCCTTCTTGTTGACATGCACAAGGGTGCCTGAGCCCTAGTCATCAGAAACAACCTCATCTCTTCACGCTTTTGCAATCACTTTATGGAGCCAGGGCACCAATGTGTCGACACAAGACTTGTACATTTCGGTAGAGATACTGTTCACTCCAGGTGCCTTGTTTTTGCGCAACCTTTGTATGGCATCAGCGACTTCTCCTGCAGAAGGGGGTCGCATGACACTGCATAGACAGGAGAGGCTAGAGAATCCGTTGCAGATGGAAACGAGGGGATGCTGGGCTCGTTATCGAAGTTGAGGTGCTCGAAGTCCTCACACCAGCGCTCGACCTTGGCCCAGTTTTCAGCAATAAAGCTGTCATTCACATCAAGAACAGAGTCACTCAGTGAAGAGGGCCTATCACCAAGTTGACGAAATTTGGTAGAGTTTTCGAGTGCCACCGTTTGAGGCCTGCTCCATAGAAGTCGCTATTCCAGTCAAATGTTTCTTCCAATCTTCCCTGGCCGAAATTGCCGTCATCGTTCGGAGTTGGCGGAAGGAAGCATCGTTGCGGTACCTGGCTCGAGCCGTCTCAGCAGACGACTGCATGGTTCTTCCACTGATCCAGTCACTGCGGCGTTGCTGACGAACGAGAACGTAGTCAGAACCATAGGCGTTACCAGTCTCGGCACCATACATCGATTTACTATCATGAACCCAGCTGCGAAACCGTGAACTGAATAGGATGTAGTAGATCTGACTGGCTGTATTACCGTTGTTTGAATACCAGGTCAACAGGTGTTTATTGTGGTGCTGGAAGCACATGTTCGTGACAAAAAGTCGGTTTTGGTCAGCAAAGAGCAAACGAAATAATTAATCGCAAAGGGACTGACCCCGACGCTGACTGCAGACAGTCAGCCAAAGATCGGGCACGACTTCAGTGACCTGTGGTGGCACGAGGATGGAATGATGTCCACAGAAGATGGATGTAAGGAGCCAAAGGCTGGCAGCCAACCCGCTGTAAGGTTCCAAACTGAGCACTAACTCGCGGGCGGGATAAAACTCACACTGCATCTTCTGCGCTCTGCACAGCGAACTTGCAGCCGCGTGAGTAATTTCCACACCAGTAAGGGTCCCTATTAAAACAGAAGAAATATAGGTAAGCGAGAAAGTCATACAACAGGCACACAGTACCAGCTTGTCAATGGCCATGAACCTACAAAGGATGTAGGATCCTTCAATATGCCGGGAGTCAATGGGCGGTTGGGGGTGATTCCCAGTAAAAACAGACAGATTAGGCTTGCAGTTTATAATTATATTGTTTTCATCTTTTGGCTTGGTCAACTTATGCGCTTTTCTAAACAAGTGTTCGTCCTTTAAATAATTCAAGAATGTAACCATATTGGTCGTAACGCCTGATAGCTCGTTACTTCGCAGCAGACTCACGAGAAAGCTTCCTTGGTGACTCTGTCTCTCCTTATCCAAGCCACAACGCGAGATCCAACCTAGCCCACGGCTAATATCAACTTATTTTGAGCTACGAGTGTAACTGAAAGAAAAGGTGACCATCGAGCGGTGTTTTGAAATGTCTTCAGTTTACTATATGCTATTCGGGCAGAGTATTGTGGCAAACAAACTCAAAAGCGACAACCTACCACCACGCCCTTCAACAGCCCAATCGTATATGGACAATTAATCCAACAACTGCAGCCAGTCGTCGACCATTCAAAGGCATACATCCGTGTATGATTCCCACAGCCAACGCTAATATTGAAAATCACTTGTAACCTACTTTCATTAAGGAAATTTTTTAAACAGTGAAGGTCTGAAGTCAGTTAGCAGTACAAAGTTTGCTATACACTGAGAGTCGAGCTGGGGTAGCAACATGTCCCCTGTGAAACTGTCAACCTATAGAAAATAGTACTATTTGAAATATGCTGCACTGAGAAGAATGAAAAAGAGTAAAATTTTCCTAAAGCATGTAAACTAAAAGCCACAAATACGACAAATGAGGAACCACGAATAAATTCGAGCATCAACACACACCATTTGAATTCTTCATGCCCACCAAAAATGAAGGCAAACGATAGACCAGCGAGGTATGATGGAACTATGATGTCCAAGGCTACTAGTAAAGACTGCTTTTGGTGAAAGCTTTCAGTATTATTCCTCGTTTCGCCTTCATAAGAAGATGCAGAAGCGTGCCACCTACCTGTAGTGGAGGCAATGAAATCTAGGTAAGCTACTTCGGTCTCTGGAGAGGTTGGTTGATGGATTGTAACCAGTTTCTTCCGCCAATTTTCTTCGGTGTCGAGTAGCGGGGGCCATTTGGAAAAACTGATGTAATTCGTGGCTTCCTGCAAAAAAGAAAGTGGTCGTAGAGGCTAGACCTGCACATCAAGCACGGATATTGAGGAGACGTTTGTGTTTCAAATGCAGCGCATGTACCTTTGACCTAATAATCTTGATAACTGAGGCCTGCGTGAGACAGACAACAGCACCAGCGGATGAGACGACATTCCAGGCTGTTTTAAGGGAGTTTTCGAGGCCCACCTGGGCCGGCAGGGGCGGGGGAGCGAGGGAATTTGAACTGGCTGACAACTCAGTATTGGAACCAGTAAAGAAATTG
Organism: Schistocephalus solidus; assembly: GCA_017591395.1. Taxonomy (NCBI): domain Eukaryota; kingdom Metazoa; phylum Platyhelminthes; class Cestoda; order Diphyllobothriidea; family Diphyllobothriidae; genus Schistocephalus; species Schistocephalus solidus. The sequence continues at coordinate 76,547 of WEDG01004826.1, read as the reverse complement.
CTAGATAGAAGGTTCGTCGGTGTTGGCAGTAGAGGGGTAAAACTTGTGCCGGGTTGCGGTGGTCGCACGAGAACAGGAACCGCGGCGATGTAAAGGCAAGCGTAGAAGGCGCACACCATTTCAATACCTGCAATCAAAGAGGCGTAGAGTAATGTAAAGAAGTGAAAGGCAGAGCTACCGGGAATTTGACAAATGGTTTGGATGCTAACATTGGTGGCTGGTTGGACATCCACTATTTCATTTATTCATTACTGAGTCCACTATTTTCACCATATGATGAACTAAGTGCAAAAACAAGGTGATGGGGTTCAAGCTAGCATCGGTCCTAATATCTCTCTGCGATCACCGGAGTAATCAAAATGAAAACCTCGCGAACAGGTTATCAACGCAAAGATTTAACGTCTTAATGTGCTGAGTACACGCACAATGTTTACATTTTAGAGAAGGGAGGATAGGGGGTTGGATGGAGGGGACTGCAGATAAAGTGATAAATGAACAACACTGGTAGACCAATTTATATTAGGTTTCATAAGTTTTATGGCAAGGGAGAAGATAATACCTCAAAGTCCCACTAGGTACATCGAGTTAACAAAACTTCAACTATGAGAATTTTATTTCCACTGCTGGTGATGGCGGCCGCTCAGATGAGTTTCTTTTTCAGCTTGGAAGGACAGGGTCGGAGGTTTAAGCAACTAGTCAGATAAGTCAGAAGTCGAGCCGTAATGATAAAGACTTAAGGACACTACCTGATCGGTTCAATTCCAATCCGACCTTGGACATCTTTGTGTTCCATGTTCGCCTGAAGTATGTTGAAGAATACGAAAATACACGTCTTGTCTTCCGCTGTCGAGTTTTGATTAAGGGTTGTTGGAAGGTCAACCATCGAGGCGTGTGGCGAGTTCACAGCACTGTTTGTCAACAACACGTTCTTCCCGCACTACCACAAGCCTTTGCTTACCTAATATTCAACCGAAGGCTATAAGGCCAGCCAAATCAACTACATGCTAGCTGCTTCGAGGTTCCGCAAGTGGGTTCACGACAACAGATCGATTAGCGGCGCCGAAAATGGTAACGCCCGTGAGTCTGAAATCGTTGTACTGACCGCAACGGAAACAGTACACAGTGGAAAATCGCCAGTAATGTAGACAAACTGTCAGTATGTCTCAAATGCAATCGCACATTCAATTATGCATTGACCTCGTTAGCCACCCAAGAAGCAGTAGCTAACATCTAAGACATCCTGCTTATCTAACCACTGTGTTCCGGTTCACTCAAGTGTCGCATTGGTCTACCCGGTTATAGCATACACATGACCAGTATCATCAAAAACAGCACAGCACTTGTCCTCTGTCTGCTCAGTATTTCGACCGTCGATTCCAACGAGATCCACCGTTTGCTCTACAGAGTGTTGGTGCAGGGTGGGTTAGTTGCGAGTGATCGCAGACTTGCGCTACAGCTACCGCACTCTCTCTTCCCTCACCCGCCTATGCCCAGTGTAAAGATAGAATCAAGAAGACCGGAGGCTGGATCGGGTGCAAGCGGCTGGTACGGTGAAATCGTCACCCAATCGTGACACCACAACTCTGCCTGCTAATACACGATATGTGAACCGAAAAGGCATGAACATATTCCCTCGTATGCTTATACACATCATTAATCAAAAGGCAATGATGCGACATTTTTGACTCACGTGGCAGGTTGAGGGAGGGGCCGGCAGGTTGTATGATTTACAGCGAAGACTACTAGCAAGACCATCTTCAGTTTAAAAATATCCGTACATTCTGTTACATCATGGTGACATACTAAGTTTGTCAGTTGTAAGTGGAAAAAAGAGAGGGCACTAAGGCGAAGACAAACCTGGTGGGTAGATGAGGGCGACGACGGCTCCCGGGGTAACATTCCCCTTCTCAAGGAGGAGACTACCCAGCCGTTCGGCTCGGCGGTGCAACTGAACACAGGTTAGGCTGGACACAACAGCTCCCTTGGCATTGTAGACGCTAAAAAGACGGTCATCAGGCGTGTGGGCTGCGCGCCAGAGTAGAACGTCCGTCACAGTTTGCAACTAGAGAAAACAGTAAATGCGGCACATTTGTCATCAGCAACAGAAGCACAGACTTCCGACCAGGAAAAATATAAGTATAGTCTTATGTGTGAAGTACAGACGTCATGATCACGGAAAATCATAGTTGCGGATAGCCAGCAAAAAAAACCTGACAGTGAGACAGGACCCTAAAGAAGTGTTACATGCAAGTCGACGCTGGCGTTATAGTTTCCGTGCAATTCGTGTGAGGTTAATTTGGAATCCTCGCATCATATTCTAGACGCCGCTTTAATATTTCAGTTTCCAAGATTATCCCTTGCTCTGCTAAACCGTATGCACCGATAAATGAGAAACAAAATGGATGACGCAGGCAACATAGGCGGGGAAAGTGCCAAAATCACAAACCGATGCAGTATAAAACACCAAAATGCAACGCCTGATCAGCTCTTTGATTCGCATAATCAGAAACTACAATAGAATGATTCGCAAAGGATACTGCATTCACCTCTGAGAGCCAACTTTAATGCATTTTTCAATTTCTCGATCGAGACTTAATTATAAAATGGATAAAAATCTGACTTTAACGGGATTCTAAAAATTTGAAAAGCTTCTTTCAGGTCTAGCAGCGGACTGCCGCGCCAAATGATAAAATCAGGTCTAAATTGCTCTTGCTAGAAAATATATATTGGCTTCATGGGTTTTACAGGGAAGTATGTCAACTTTAACCATTCCCCTGCTCCCCTCAACTACCTTTCATATATTGATGAAACCCAGGAAAATGAACGCATAGGGGTGGCAATCTTAGCTGTACTAGTTTCAGAATAAATGCGCTAGTGTGGCGGTGAACATGTGTACACAATGAAATAGTTATTTTCGGCAACATGTTTGCGTAAGGAGATGTGTTAAGCTGTTGCTTGCACACGGCCGACTAAAAGAGTAATCGAGAAGTGAACTGATCAGATGGAATGACGTCGATCCACGAGTAGTTCTGAAAAAAGTGAAGTTCAGGCTGCATCTACTCAACAGTTTTCAAAATAACGCTTAAATAGCGAAACCGGGAACAGTGTTTATGGTGTAGATGTCAATCTTGGAAAACGGAAATTTATATGTTGTCAGGGCCTAGTGATTAACCGGGAATAGCATGTTCAGTGAGCATTAAAATGACTCGAAATGCGACTACTCGACCAGGGAACACAGACATCAGAAAATGTGCTTCTACTGATTTGCTCACAAGCATTGTGAGCTTTTTAGTGCCTTTGAATGAAGATTTAAAGAACCAGGATATTTTCAGTTCAGAAGATGTGGGACTTCACCCAGAACGAAGGGCGGAATAACTTGGTCTCCAGTAATCCTACTGACACTTTCGTCCATTTGAGATTAGCGGGAGTCAGAGACCGACGGTCCCAAACATCAAAATGGTTAAACATGCATATGTATGGCTTCAAGAAGCGGAAGAATAGTAAGTTATCCATTATTAATTGAAACCTAATCAATAATTTTCGTAGGAATTCACTGTTTGACAAATGGTGAGCAAAACTGACTTGGATTCAACGCCAGAAGCTTTAAGTCAGGGGCTGGAGTGATGCCGGCTAATTCCAGTCAAATTGGGCAGCACTTGTCCCTCTAATGACTACGTCCTTGTCAATAACACTTTGTAATCCCATACCTAACGTTTGACTGCTCTCAACTTCTTCTTTTTTTAAAAAATCGTTCCGAAGAGGGTGGGTAACTGGTTTTATCTCAGTTTTTGAAAAACCACGGTACACTCCCAAAGAAGCTCGGCTCTACGTGGAAAACGCTCGTTAATCGCGTGTGCTGAGTGTATGTGAATGTTCGAGCCAGGCAGGACACACAAATAAACAGGCGCAAAAGTAAGCTAAGGCTGACAGTGGCGTCATCGCAGCCGCCGCCGCCGCCGCCACTCCTATGCAAAATAGGATAGAGGGGCGGTAACACCTACAAGTATAAAAGGCCAGCTTATTTGGTCGCAAGTCAGACAAAAAGGCATAATGTCTGGGCTCATTGTGAATCACAAGGCGGGATATGTCTAGTGATGGTACCCAAAGTACCGGCTGAGATTAAACGAAAGAAGGACATATCCCTCAGGGCAAACCATAAGGGAAGGTATGTGAATCGCACGCAGCCATTCCAATTGACGGGTGATATGGGAGAAAACAGCGTAGTTTAATATTATATTAGCGTCCTATCTTTGAGGTTTTAAGCTGCCACTAACTTCAGCTTTCTGGAATTCCGTTATAGTAAAGAAAGTTGTTTGTTGATATGATGTGGCATGCATCGTGAGGTTTGCTTACTAAAAGGTCCTGAAGCATGTTATCTTAGTCAGGAGAAAATGTTAATTATTACTCGCTCCTGATAGGTCTCGAGTTTTACCAGAAATCAGTGGTGAACTAAACTGGAATAAAGTCTTTGGAACAGGACTTGTCACTGTGGGCGAAATATACCTTTAGGTCCATCGTTTTTTTGCGATTGCAAAATCTAAATAAGACCGTCTTAAACTGCCTTCATTGAGCGATCGAATATCGTACCACTTGTGGAAATCCACGGCACTGCAACGTTTAAATTCAGATGTTCTTTCACACAAATCACTTAACTGGCAACACATTTGAGTGGTTAAAAGACATGCAACATTGTGACTCCACAACGCCACCATCATTCCATCATTCTGCGATCTTACGGGTCTAGATTATAACAGAACGGTGGAAAAGACTTCAGTTCACTACGAGATCACAGAAGGCAAACATGTGACCTACGGTGAGATCCGGCGCCCCGGGACCAAGAGCTGTCATGCTTCCTGACGGGTTCGCAGCAATAGAGCGTCCGTGCGCCTCGGCCAAACGAGCGCCTTGAACTACTTGGCCAACCATCATGGCCGAGGGGCCAATGAGGTTAATAGGCGGAAGTGATCGTGGCTGTGGGAGATTCTGAATGGCCGAGTGTGGACAAAGAAGTAACATGAGGGGGTTCAGGTAGCCCTCAGAGAACAGTCGACGAACCTCGTGGATGTTAATGCCACCGAATGGGGTCTGTCATATACGAAAGAGAAAGCACGTGACAATTGCAGATTAAAAATCAAAAGTCCTTTAGATATCAACCAGATTGAGTAAAGAACACATCACCGGGGACTGCTAACCAAGTGGAAGGTTTAATAGAAAAAAGCTAAATTTTGAGTTGCCTACTCTAACCTTAAAATGTAATACGTATGGAAATAGAATGTCCATACCAAACAGATGTTCACTTCCTTCTCCCTAAACAGTCTTTACTCTATTTTCCGCTGGTCTACAACAATCCCCGAAACAGTTAGTGTTAATTGGTACCACGCAGATTGCATACCGCAATCAACTGACAGGCTTTCGTTACTATTGCTTCTGTTGCGACACGAACGCCGTTATATGTGGAACACCTAAACCTGCGCGAAGCCCTCACCTCCGTTGCCTCACCATTTCACCCCTGTTCCTGTCGTGCAGTACATTCCCCAACGTCCTGTAACTTAGTCTACAAGAATCCGTAAGTCTGCATTTTTTGACCCTGAAACCTCTGGTGTGAGCTCAAGTCTTTGAAAACTGTCCTGTCTGGCCCTTTCGTTCTACCAGCGACAAGTGCCAAGCCATCTGAAATATAGTCTTTGTGCATACTACTGCGAAGCCCCCCTCCGACAGTTTGGACCCCACCGCAGTCTACTAGTGTTTGTTGCGTTTGCACCCGTACCGGTTCCCGACTGCAGCTAAGGCATTGTTTCTTTTATAACTGACATCTGACAATTGTGAACGCGTCAAAACTTATTGTTGAATGACGGCCCATAAGAATTTTCAGAATAAATGTAATATATGGATTGGGCAAACAGAAGAAAAAAACTACTGATATGCCAGTTGAATTTTGCACAGTACGAATGTGTGCCAAACCAAGAAATGACTGTGGCCCAGAGCAGGAGCCGTTGGTTACGAGAGTTGCTTGTGTTGCACACTTAACTTCACCTAACCGAATATGAACTGCGAGTCAGACAAGGATATACAGACATCAAAGCGATAACGATTGAATCGATTAGTTCAGGGGGTAAACATAGACAAGCTGTCACCACGAAAACTTTTGTATACCAAGCCGTCGGCCCAATGTATGTGTTGTGTGTCGAGTGGCTGACCAGTGGACTGGGAGTCGGACGGCGATGGCTCTTCCATACCCCATGAGTAAGTAAATCCTGGTGTGTGCGTTATGGGGGCCAGGTCCTGCTGTGGTGCGCGAAGACGGGTACGCCGACCGGTCAGCTAATGCGCCCACTCCCACATGAGACAACTGACCAGCTCAGATGGTGGTCTGATTGTGGGGGTGGGAGAGGGAGAGTGAGGTCGATAGCTCAGCGCATTTTCCTCACTATAAACAATCTGACGGGCTTGAAACTATCACGGTGCGCTAAAAGCCGTGGCTTGGAAGGTTGCAAATTGCTGGGATAACTCGGACCACGTGGTCAGCCTAATTGTGTTTTTGTGTGTAGTGGCTGACTGGCGGACTGAGAGTCAGGTTGCAATGGCTCCTTCTTAATGTGGCCTTTATGGCACTCCCACTCTGTGTGTGTGGTGGTACGCCCAGGAGCGGCTCTGGCCGCACCAGCTACCTGCGCCTTCCCATCTCCGGTCTCCTTGACTCTGTCTTGACATCGGGCTTAGGTGGGGGTGGAGGAGAGATTGCGGTAGCTGCAGCGGAAGGCAACCATCACTTAAAACTAATTCACGCGCAAGTCACGGTCTCTGCACCACCTGGTGTGGAGCATACGGTGGACCTCGTCGAAATCGACGGTCGAACTGTCACATCACCACGAAGATTGAATGCGCTCACTAGTCCAAAATTTCATACATGCAAGTCAACAACTTGGAGCTTAGATAACAAAAGATATGTAAAGCTCACTCTTGGCAGAGAATTCTGAGGCACCAGAGCCAGAGCATAGAGGCTGACTTGATGAATGCTGTCGACAGCCTGCAGGACCTGGGACATCCATGAGAAAGCAGTCTCTTCGGGAAAGCCATTTCGAAGTTCAGCTACAACAACTATCCGCTCGTCCTTCAGCATTTCGATAGAAAAGACGGCGATGCTGAAAAGAACAATAAATAAACGGCTTAGAAGTAAACAAGACACATAAAGGGACAACGGTAGGAAATAGAGGAGACAAAGAAGGAAGGAGACGAAGAAAGAAGAAGAATAAAGAAAGAATAAAAAAGAAGAAAGAAAGAAGAGGAAGAAGAAAGAAGAAGATTTATGACGACGGTGAACATGCTGATGACGATGATGATAACGACGACGACGACAATGGTAATGATGATGATGGTTACGATGATGACGATGATGGTGGTGGTGGTGATGATGACGACGACGACGATGGTGATGATGATGGTTACGATGATGACGAGGATGGTGGTGGTGATGATGATGATGAGGATGATGCTGATGATTATGATGATGGTGGTGGTGATGATGATGATGATGATGATGATGACGACGACAACGATGGTGATGATGATGTTAACGATGATGACGATGATGGTGATTATGATGATGATGGTTGTGATGATGATGATGGTGGTGGTAATGATGATGATTATGATGATGGTGATGAGGATGGTGGTGGTGGTGGTGGTGGTGGTGGTGGTGATGATGATGATGATGATGATGATGATGATGATGATGATGATGATGATGATGATGATGATGATGATGATGATGATGATGATGATGATGATGATGATGATGATGATGATGATGATAATGATGATGAGTACAAAACTGAAATAACGAAAAATAGAATAATCGAATAATCGAAAATCAAAGGACAATGCACACAAAAAAGTCAGCATTAGTGAATCAGTGTGAATTTTGTAGGTAAATTGGAAAGGTGCTCATTCAAAAGTCCATTTTTCCCCTTAAAGTAAAACATAAAACAGCCGGAAATAAACAGGCACTCACCGGCCCCGATAGACAATCTTTGTGGGTTGAACAGCGATCACAGTAGCAATTATATCGTTGGCATTGTGTCGCCTATTGGCGACAGTAAGAAGGCCTTCAATCGAGCCGCAGATGAAGATTAGTCCACCCTTTAAAAAATGGTGAACAAATATGGTCGGCTGAGCTAATAATTTTCCCATCATTCTAAAGCAACAAAACGAAATTCGAAACATTCGCCACGCATTTTTTGTGTGCGCGGTTTGCGCAGGAAGGAATGGGCGGTTAGGCTCAAACGGCAACTTATCTTGCAGATAAAAAACTTAGACACAGACCAACACTTAAAGCTAGCCTACTTTACGGAAGGGGGAAATAAAGTTAAAAATACTGCAATCGGCTCGAGACTAGTGACCGGTAACTGCAAGAATTTTGAGTGAGGATCGAATCGAACTTGAAAAAAGTTGATTTTGGTGAATTACAAATGAAACTTTGATCACATGAAGTGAATAGGTTAGTTTTTAATTTAACTATTAAAACGTCCGTATACGTAGTAGGATGCATTGGATTCTAAATGACCTTACAAATACAGGAATTGAAAATGGCGTGGCGGTTGGTAACGAGCGGTGATGACGGCAACATCGACTTCTTAAACAGCTAGCAGTGCCACTGTGTGTAAAACGACAAGCCCAACTAACAGACAAATCAGCCTCGTTTTTAAAGACAACCAGCGCCTAGATTGTTTTGATAACCAATATAACGGCGAAACACCTCAGAGAGTAGTGCTTAAATTGTGACTTGTCGGTCTGCATCCATGCCAAAGCAGGAGTTTTATCACAAAATCAAGTTTTATTTCGTCTAATGTTCATTTCTGCACAATCCGGAGGTTGAAAGTTAACTAGCTACCAACTAGCTATATATATATATATATATATATATATATATATATATATATATATATATATATATATGGACGCGCGTGATCGCTCACTAAAATGACGGAAGAGGCTCTGCCTAATCGCTCATGGAGCTGTCTTACGGCAATACAAAGGAGAGCGCTCGACTATCCTCATGCAGAGGAAACAGTCGAGTTGATATAAGTGACTTACTGAAGAGGCCGGTCCAGGGAAGCCGATTAGACCCGAGCGGACAAACTGAGAATCAGGCGGTCCCACAGGGCGGCCATCCGAATGGATAGGTTGAACGTGGAAGTGAGTACCCGTCTGGCCCCGTAACCCCCAGTAACCTGCACCCGTATAATCGGCTGCGATGCAGAGTTCGCCCACTTCGTCTGTCCGGCAGATGACAGGCTTAGGACCGAGACTGACAACCACCATGGTAGCTGAATTGTGTTTAAAATGAAAGAAAGAAGACAAAAGATTTCATTTCAGAAATGACGTTGGCGATGAAAGATGCTACGTCATGCAGGTATAAGCTAAATCCCCCCTTTTCTGGGAGACAACCAATGCAGGATATGGGCGGGTTTGGAGTGAATGACAATGAAGTTCTTAGTAAAAGGAGGATTTAATTTGTGACTAACGGTATCCACCTATGCGCCAAACCTATTATACCGATTTCATAATTACCTGGTCACCAACGAGTGGAGTGCGATAAATTCCAAAAGCCCACGCCCAAATTTTATTTCTAAATACCGAGAAAAACAGAGTTGGTTGAATTTAAGCGAGTCTTTACTTTACAACCGACCAGTTTGCTACGAGGTGTTATTAAATTGTTCTAGCTCCTTAATCTTCCAATAACACTACTCGTATTGTAGGGAGATTAAAAAGGGCACTCTTAAGCTGTTGGCGGCATTTTGGGAATTACGACTAATCCGGGGATTCAAAATCCACCTAAGTCGCGTTTTTCGGGACTTAAGTGTGGGAAGAGTAAAAAATGTCGCTGGGTGAAGAACCGGCGCATAGTGAAACTTCGCGATCGTATTTTGTTCAGAAAATTTACGTCTGCTTGATCCAGCATTCAATATATCGGCATACAAGCGACATATATTAACAGAGATCTGATCCAGGGTTAGGTTGGTCAGATATTATATTGGCTGTGTTAGGGATTTACAGTGCCGTCAATTCAGAATATTCAGTCACACACAGGAGTTCCGTTCACAGGCTTATCCCGATTTCAGAGTGGGATACCCGCGTTTAACGGTGGTATGCCAGTCTGTGAGGATTTCCTACTAGACCCTCAAAGTAAGAAATGGAACACCCGTATTCCACTGCGTAGTTAATAAATAATTTATTGAAGACTCACCACCTGGCAGGACCTGGCCACAGTCTTGAAGGGTTAGAGAAGTGAAGGAGTCCTCCGTATCCACACGAATGACGCCGTAACTAAGACTGTGGATGGAAATTATGCCCCGAGCGGAGGCGGCAGCAGCAGCATTACTGGCCTGTCCCACGGCGGCCACCGCAACGCCATTGCCGGTGGTGATGTGTGCATTACCGTTGGTGTTGATGTACATCGAGGTGGAGGAGACCACTGGCTGGAGGGGTCGACGCAGACTTAGTGTCAAAGTCTCTGAACTGCCCGCAATCGGACAGATAACCCCGGGATTGAGACCCCGCGATTTGAACTTCTCAGCAAACAAATCGCAGGAGTTAAGCGACCCTGAAAAGGGAGAGGGGTTGGTGGTATCAAAAGTATTCCCTTTCTGGAATTGCAGCTAGAGAAAACGAACCAGGCAGGGTACAAAAAACAACAGACAAGCTGAAATGAGAAGTGCGCTGAGTGCCTAACCCGTTAACATGGCACAGTCAGCAAAAAGTCTGAAATAGGCCAGGTTTCGTAGTTTCACCGGCCATGACTACTTTAAATGATAAAACGTACATGAATTCCTTAGAAATGACTGAGCAAAAAGTTAGCTGTGTGTTCCTAGGCCCTAAACACGTTACTGAAAGCAGAGCAACAACTATTAATAAATCAGACCTTTGATTGATACTAAATTACATCAACCACGAGTCGCAATCATTAAAAATATTTACTAATTTACATTGCTCTGAGATCAGGACTAGAAAGCGTGCTCATATTGGAATGGCCCCATAGCTCAAAACAATTCTTGTAAGCTATTCGGCTACTGTAAACGAAGAAGCGTGGGCGACTGCGCACCAGTTCATCGAGGAAAACTTTGACGGAGAAAAATGCAGGATTAAACAGAATGCGAACGGTGTAAAACAACATGCCGCGGTTCAGATAACACGTTACTTGTTTAGTGTGGTCAACCAATCTGTTGTCAAAGGCCCTCTATAATTGTCTCATTGTGTTATTCAAGATGAAAAAGGATGTGCTCCGAGTGAAATTTGGAGGATAAAAAGGGAAGCGAGGGGAGGGGCGAAAAATAATGATGATAGATTGATACAGCATTTTTTCGGGTTTATTTGCCTTCATTTATCCAACACAATCCTGATTACCAGCTAGGACCAACAACACAAACATACGCTCAAACATGATGCAGATGGCTCACAAGCGAGGTCTAGCAGCTTGGACATAAGCACTTCATCGAAGCAAAGTTTGTCAGTGCCTTTACATCTGTCACTCTCCGTCAGTGCAGATCGAGTATTTATTCAATCAAGAATTGGCTTCCCGGGGTAAACAAGTTCCATATGGATGAAAAATATCACAAGCAGGCAACAAACCACCAGGTCGAAGCTGGTTAATTTATAGTAACAGAGGTGGGACGACAGAGAATGCGGGTAGATGGATCGAGGACATATTCAGGCTTATTTTGCCCTCATTCAACCAATCATAATCCTGACTACCAGCATGGACCTAAAACACAAACATATGCTCGTACATGGCACAGAATGACGGTTAAAAAGGGAAGTGAGCTAGGAAGGAGTCGGAAAGCCATAACACGGGGACACGATGTGTAAAAGGCAATGACGGAACGGCTACCCACTAGACCGCCAGTTTAACTTCCTGCTCTTCCAACTCTTCAACATCCTCAATCTTCGTTCGTCTAAGTGGTCATTCCATCAAAAAATATAAGAGGTTACGTGAGGCGACCGCTTATAAGAATACAATACCCATGCAACTTCCTGACCGACTCCGTTGTGATGCTGCGCGTATGAATTATAGCCAGGTCATGTTATACACACACAAGACATGCTACGCGCGCCATACGTGAAACAAGGATTGTTTTAGTGGCCTAACTGGACAACTTGGGATCTGTACAACAGGCCTGTTTTGCGCATATGCTGCAGGACATCGCGTTGACATCACAAACTGGACACAAATACTGTCGATGGAAGCAAAACGGTGCTGTTCTCTGTTTTCTGTTCACAATCATTCACAATTATTAATAATAGGGCCGATTACTAGTTAACATCAGTAAGGCTTCCCGCAAGGATGCAAGAGATGATCCCCAATTGAGCAGATAGAGGCCCGAGTTCAGGGCCTACAAAAGCAAAAGATGTGCCAACCGGGGGTTCGGACGTTGATCACTGTTATACGACACATAAGCCCTCTGTTCATGCGGGCGTTCAGCACGACTGCGCAACTCACAAGGCCCACGGCCAGTCCAAATACCGGAGCGTAGACATAGGAAGAAGACGTATGTGTGGGACCAGGTGGTTAATTAGCAGCACCGAGCTAGGCAACGTGTGGGGGGAGGGAGGGCACTTACAGGGATTGTGTCCGTCCGTTACAAAGATAGCGCGCAGGGAGGAGAGATTGGCGTAGGAATGTTCACGATCGGCCAGCACCGCCCAGTGCAAATCACGACTCTTAACGATAGCAACGGAGGCTGAAGACGCCGACGCAAATACACAGCGATGAATGGCGAAGAAGGTGGAAAAATAAATGTAAACGTGCAGACAGATAAGGTAAGACGACGAAGCATGTGCCTTAGTTTACCATTTGTACAGCCTAATAAAAGTTTGTGTGTGTGTCTTCTCCCGCCTCCGGTTTTCTTGACTCTATCCTGAAACCGGGCTCAGGTGGGAGAGGAGGAGAGAGTGCGGTAGCAGCAGCACAAGGCTACTATCACTTAAAACTAATCCCCGTTCAACTCACCGTCCGTGCAACACCCTTCTGTTAAGTATACGGTGTATATCGTCGGACTACGACGGCCGAACGGTGTGTGTTGGCACGTGCCAATGCGCATCAGAACTTTCGAATGCGTGTATGGTAACCCGATGGGTTGTTGACTCATAGGCAGAAAGAAGTCGAGAAAAACGAGCTAGATTACCGTGCAGGAAAGCATAAATGCACTGATTTTCAGTCTATTTCGGCTGAAGGGCTTATTTTGTGCAGTGTGGCTGACCTGATTAGAAGCTAGCTTCAAATTTCTTACAAACACTAGGCCAATGGGTAACTCGATTATTCGTCAAAAGTAAAGCAGTCACGCGCTGATGGAGCAGGAGTTTCGACTTTACGTCCGTGCAGTGTCCTAGCCTTCAGCGTGCCTTTTGATCATCTTCATTAAAATGAAGAGCGGGTTTAGATTTAAAGACCGGGGGCGAAGACTGACACAAGAACTATCGCCAGAGAAGCAGAAGTTCAGACAATGAAAGAATTCGGAAGAAAGAATAAATTAAAGACAGCTAATTAAATACCCTGAAGACCACGATATAAGATGAACAGTGACAGCGGTTACAGATTAAGTTCATGCATGTACCAAGCTATTTCACAATTGCCGCAGAAGGTTGCATGCCACGGTACCCAACGACAGTGGAGTTTCTTCAACTTTCCTAATCCATTCCCACATCTAGCCTCTTCAAAACTTGCTGTATCTCTGAATTAATACGGCCAACAGCATTTAGAAAAGGCGAGGTCGACAAAAGATTAAAAAGCCATCTTTAGCCCAACTAATGAGTACGACTCCGTATTTCGTTGCTTAAGATGTTGTGGCGAGGTTGTGCCAATTGAGGTCTTTCGGTGGCATCATGGTTCTTTCGGCAATTCAATTGACGAGAAGCATATGAAAGGAAAACATCTCCCATGTCGAAGATATAGTCCTTAAGCGCAAAGTTAATCTCCACCCTCTAATCCCGCCGATTTCATTCGTTAAATACGAGACTGTGTAACCTAGAGGAAAGAAAACCTAGCCGTATAACTTTGTCAGCCACTGCACTTGATCCCGCCTCCGGTGTTCTTGAGTATGTCTTGACATGCTACCTGCGTCCAAATTGATGTGGTCAAAAAATGCATATGCTTTTGGAATCTTACCTACCATCCAGTAAAACTCCTTCCACCATCGTTGTCTTACGGATAGGCCGGCAGACGATGGTGGATTGCACCTATGTCCCCGCGACCATCCTTTATGTCACGGACAATCCAGCATTATTGATAGCCAAAATAGTTACAAGAAGGACGGCTTAAAAGATCATTAGTACTGCAATAACGTTGGTATGCGTTAAAAATTCGCGAAACTCTGGAACATGGGGTGCGATCTCAAGACACAAGAATTACTACATGGGATGGGCCTAGACTAGGGGGACGCAATTGGCTTGTATGACCAGAGAGTTCTGGTTAATTACGACCTGCAAACGTTCAAAAAAGTGGAGACGCAATGCGGGTGTAACCCCAACATAAAAGATAAGCGAGATGTACTTTAAAATAGTAGTTCGCTCACCTCGATACTTTGTAGTCATTCTGATCCACGACCCGGGGTCGACTTGTAGCACATTGTAAGGCACAAACACAACGTGCATGCCGTTAAATACGCTCTATGAAAATAGAGAAAAAGTTAGGATATTTTTAAATGTGTGCATACGGATTATCTTAGAATAAACAACCTCGGTGCAATTTTGCTTTAATTTCAGTCAACTACACCAAATGCTGATGTTATGGGCGCGAGGTCATGGACCTGCTTTAAAAGTGAAATCTCCCTAAGCCAAGAGAGCTCGACGCCGCTCGGGCGCTTGTCCGCCTAAGGAGTGTATTTCATTTTATGTCCAAAGCTACCTTACAAAAAAATTGAAAGCCTACGATATGACATAATTAATAAGACAGTACATTTTAATTCATTTCATGGCAATAAGACGAGCGGGGAAAATAAAAGGTACCGTAAGGGCTGCGTGCCAGAGGCCAGCCTCACGACGACAGTCGACAACGCAAACCATCACATCCTCCTCGGAGTAATGGCAGGCGGCGGTGAGAGCACGACAGTGAGCCAGAGTGGCCTTTCGGCTGTTCATCACACCATGAACACTTCCGGCTTTGGTATAGGTGTACTAATGGGTGTGTAGAAAGGGAGGAAAGAACTCTAATCAAGTTCACACTGGAAAATAATGATAAAACATGTGGTTTGATAAGAAAAAATAATTTATGGACCCTAGGTTAGGAAATAGCAGTCTGTATATACAATGGAAACCGCCTCTGAAGTAATGACATAGAGGATGACGACGGCACACTCAGAGGCCGGTCGAAGGAGACCACCAAAAAGGACTGTGGATTGGATGTGGGCACTTTCAAAAGTATGAATATTCTAGTTCTAAAAAATCATCTTATTCGCGTACCATGCACCTTGGTGTCTGTAGTGTTTCGAAACCAAGTGTTACGTTGTCACTGAGAAACCAGAGATTCCCTGTTGATGAATCGACCTGACACCACAACAGCCTTGTCAGGGTATAATCGCACAGCAGCAGCTTGCAAAAGGCTTGGAAAGGGCCGGCCTTATCGTATCGAAGAGCTGCAATATTCGTAATACATGCTGAGGTGCACTAAACTGTTTCAGATATATCTTAAATCTTAACGGAGATGAATGAGGTGAAACCAGGTGACATACATGGTCCAAAACCTCTTCCGTCGTATGCCCGCCGCGATGTTGATAGATACATCGGGAGGATCGATCAGGGCATGAAGCAAACAGCCGAATCAGCGTGGAGCGTCCGCCACATGCACACATTGGCGAAAATGACCACAGACACGATAAATGGCCTGCTTGTCGACGATGGATCACTTGACAACACGACTGACGTGAGAACGCAAGACATTATAGAACCCGCCGCTTTTGGATGCTGTATCTTTGGGTAAATCGTCTGCACGGGCAAACCGCTTCATACCATTGATCTACAACACTGGTCTGTTGATCTGTTCCTCAGACAGAGTTACTCTGATCTTATTACAGTCTTTGCGCGTAATGCGCAGGCGTACAGGAGTACAGGTAACCGTCAGCAATCGTCAGTATTGCTGCTTTCGAGGTTTCTGACGATAATCACGAAAGCGAGCTTCAGAGGGCACTGAGAAGAATGAGACTTTTTCGATGAAACAAGAAGTTTATATACTGTTGTTACGAATTCACTCTTGAATCCACAATCACAGATAGCAGCAGATTGGTGTAGCAGGCTCACAGGGTGTACATTGTGTGACCGACTGCAATTCGCACCTCCCACATTGCACATGTTCGCACTTGACAGGATCATGGTTTTGCCATGCGCGTCCGAAGCGTTACCGACCACGTTCTCACTACCAGTGTTGGCGGTTCGATAAGGAACTGCTGATTTAATGCACTGTATCTGCCACTAAAAGTAATGTTTACGCACGGGTTACGTGATTGACCAACCAATTTTTCAAAGCCAATTTTCCATTGTGAATAAGGATGGAAAAGATAACTTCAATTGCTGATGGACTGCGGACCAGAGGACCACAACTCAAGCAGCACGCAACTGGCATGGATGCCACGCATCACAAAAATTTTGGCTCCGTCGAACTTGAAATTTTCACTTGAAAGTCTCACTCCGGCTACAATTCTTGTCCCAGAGAGTGAATTTGAATCTTAAAATGCTTCCTCGAAGTACATGTACCTGAATCTGTGAGCATTCCAAATCACTTTCTGTGAAAATGGGTGCTATGAGGTGACGCAACTACAGGTGACTTCTCATCCCTCAAAAAGAGGACACAAAAACGATAGAACAGTTTAAAAATTCCCTTTACAATTCTCCGAATCCATCCCAAAAGAAAACAAAATTGCTCAGCTTTAGAGTTAGGATTGATTTGATCAGGTGCGGCAGAATTTGCTTAAAGGGTAGGCTTGAATGAGGAGGGGATGGAGATGTGCGAACACCCAAATTCTGGCCCGTAATATGTGTTTGCACGGTTGGCGGGAGTAGTACATTCAGTCCGCGTCTGCAGTGCTACTCCAAGTAATGTAAATGTTGCTGCTGTTCCTTTTGATGACTCTGTGATGAGTAAAAAGGTGGTCCCACAAGGCTAGTGCGAGTTCTGAATATATCTTGGTAGTGAGAACATACGAGAGCGAGTTGATCTCTAACAAAAGTGTTTCTCGGTATTCCATTTAGACTTTCCAAACGCTTCTCCACTGCTTCCCTATTTAATTAGCCTCTTAGATTACTACGCCATTATTTAAAAAGTGTGCATGTCCGTCTGTGCTGAACGAGTTTTAAAGAAACCGTGGTTGGTTTGGAGAAAGTTAAGTTGGGCTTTCAAGGCGTCCTTGTGACGTTTCCTATCCTCGGCCATGAACACAGGTGATAATATCACCAGAGAAGAGTCATTCTGAAAGCGCTCATCAGATACTCACATGATGTGGTTGTTTCAACAGCGTAGATGTGTTTCATTAGTGTAGATGTTAAGGATACCAGTCAGTTCCAGGACTTGACAGTATGGAATCAGTTCTTGCGATCCCTAGAAGACGGTTTTGATGTAAGTAGTTCACACTTCTCACTTGTTCTGGAACAAATTTGCGCTGTTCCGCGTCTGTTTCCGGCGTAATCCTGAGCCCAGCTGATCGGGTTGAAACACAGCGCCTCTTCAATACAACTAAGTCCTGGTTGTTTTAGGATTCAGTATCGCATACTGACATAAGCATATCACGGTGGACGCTCAAAGTGCAAAAGAGTAGCGACTTAGACCAATGCCAGGCACCGCTCGTGTCACGGACAAAGACAAAAATCACTAAAGTACTTATTCAAGCATATAGTGTGTGGCATTTCTGGCGTAACTTTAAAAAGTATGGAAAAGATTTTAGGGAATACGTGAAATGTTCATTGCAGAACAATTTTGGTGATCAATTCAAAAATCTCATGACCGAAACAGTAGCATGGGCTAGTGCGTTAGGGTAGGACAAATATAGAAACAGGAATGTCATGTATGTATGTAAAAAAGGGTCAAGTTATAAGGAAATAGTTTAAAGTCATGTAATGAAACCACACACATCGGCGTGCACGCGTGCACTTCAAAAGTTTGCATTCAATGGGAGCATTAAAGAAACTCAATAGGAGATGTGTCGCTTAAACTAGAATAGAATCGAAATGTGGATGGTGCAACTTATAAAAAGAGTACAGTTTATATGCAGCAGGAAGTGGAATTTTTTAAAATCCTAACCTATGACTGCGAAAATAGACAAAAATTAGGTTGTAAATTTGTTCTTTTTTCGTCCCTTGCGTTTGCGTGCAAAAATGCCTAAACAAAAAGCTTTAAAAGAGAGTTCCGCTCATTGTGAAAAACAGGGACATGCGTATAAACCATTCGCGTTTTTCTTAATTAATAACGTACACAGGGCCACAGGTTGTAGTGGTGGTGATGCTTTATTATAATTGGAAAACGGGTATTTAAACTGAATCTCTCGACCCACACGGCTAAGACTATTAATGTAGTCATGCGATGAAACAACCAACGATCATAAATAATACATCGACATAAAACATCCTATTGAGGAGAGGTGCTGTATGAGGCTTACTTCAATGTACATAGTTTCATCGGGGGGGAAGACGCTCCGGAAGCATCCAGTCCTTAGGAGGTTTACGTCCCCCACTGCCGTGGTGGTCTGTGTTAATCCACGTTACAGCGGGCCAGCCGGGAAGAGGAGCGACGTCGCCGGAGGCAGTACGCTGTAGGGATTTGTAGACTTGTTCATTGGTCAGAACGACGCGTGCATCCTGACTACTTAGTAGAAAGCCCATGTCTTGAGAGGCTCCGTCCTTCATCGAAAGAAAAATAGTGCGTAGAGTTCAATAGGAAAGATGTCGTCTAACACATACACGCAGGTCCATATAGCGCGGCCTCTGAGTAGGTACAGGAATTAATACGGGGTTAAAGTTCAATAGAACCCGTTTGGACTTTGACTAGATTTTTGCATAGCATTCGAGAAATGATAGCTATAACCAGCTCTTAATGCAATTCGTTTTAATAAGTTTGATCACTATGTTCACAACATATATTGCAATGGGAAAGGAAGAAGATGGGAGATAATCCTTTGCTGTGGCGTACTGCAAATAATGTCCGTGTCGGAGCGTAACTTCTGTATTGTGAACAGGGCTGCTAAATGATATAGAAGAATCAAGCACAATATACACCGAAACTCACAAGGCAGTGACTGAAATTTTTAAACATAGATCACGATGAAAAAAAACTACGTAAAATAGATAGCTCAACTCACGAATCGCAGTGGCCGAAATACAGTTTACAGTTATTTGGTCTCTATGCTGCCTCTGAACATGTCATCCCTGTCCGCGGATCTCGAACGATGGAGAACCAGAGAAATTACATCGAATTTCTTGTACGGCAGTGGGTAGCCGTACTGCGTAGTTCATTAATTCGTGAATAAAATTTTCTCTGGAAGCTATTTACTGGATTGTTTGCATGAACATTCTTTATACAATTCCACGAATTAAGTTTGCTCATTTACACGAATAATAGAGCTTGCGACATTCCATTTTTAATGGTTATTTCTAACCAATACAGCCGTATTTTTAATGGCTCTTTCATGTTTGCAGTTAGTTGAAGGTCGCTCATTACCAAATGATAGTTTCGGTCGACGTAATTGGGACGACTTTTATTGTTAAGTGCAGTTGGAATCGGTAAGATGAGTTGCCGGTCACCTCGGTAAATCATGCTTGTGAGAACACTATGTTTAGGAATTGTCTGAATGCAATTATATGTTAAGGACGAAACAAACAATATAAGTAATACCTATAATAATTTATAAAAATATATATCTGAAACGCTGGTACATGGCGGGTTTAACCTAAGCTTAACTAAATTTACAAACTTTTACACATTTGAATCATTGTTCACATTTGCTAACATCTATTTCTTGGAAATAAAATGTACATATCTTCATTCCCTACGAAACGACCACCTGTACTGATTAAAAATTGCCGTGTATAAAGTACTTTAAGCCATCGTTAAAAGATATTGATGAGGGAATAGATAATGCTACAGGGCAGGTACACCAGGCGTCTCGAAAACTTCCATAATTAAGAACTATTGGAAACCTAATAAGGCCTTCTTCGGGCCTAACGGGTAAAATTCGCGATGTGTTACTAAATTGAATTTCGTGCATCTTTTGAAGAAATATTACACAAACATGGAATATCCGTTCAGAAAGTTCATAGGCTTTTTAAGCAGTGTTTCTTCCACGGAGGTTATTTACGCAGTTGGCTGACACTTGGACAGTACCGTTTCATAACGAATTAACTGGGATTACGGCTCAGGCTAGTCAATTTCGCAAGCAGCCTAGGGAAGTTCTTTCCGTTTGAAAACATACGTAAAATATCAGTCAATCTTCCAAGAGGTTCGACGCATATGGCATGTAATTAGTAAGGCCCGTTTATAAAGGGGGGAGACCTCAGGATTAGCATCAAGTTTATCAGTTATTGTGTGCTAAATGTCCTTAGTTGGGACAGATGAGCCAAACCAAAGTATATCCACAGAGATTCTCGTTTTTTAAGCAAGTGGAAATGTTTGGTTAGTTGCTATAAACAACTGGCAATGCCCTATGTAGTTATGAACTGAAAACAGCAGTAACTCGTGTGGGAACACTATCTATATGTGGGCCCTTTTTCTTCAGTATGAGACAACCTTGTTAATGAAGTAGCACAGCGTGGCGCCTTCTTTAAAGACAAAGACCTGCCGCAGGATTTCGGTCGAATCCAACATCATGCATTTCGTCACGGCCAGTCTGACCCTCGCCAACAACGTTGTCAACCGTGTGGACTTGGGTGTGAAATAGTTTATAGTAACAGCAGACCTGCATAGCAGCTGTTGCACTCTCTCTTCCTTCTAGAAGGACTATTGGAGACTGGATCGGAAGCAGTAGCTAGCTAAGCTAAACAGCCCGCCAACGCGTGTAACACAGGCCTGCCCTGCCAGGCCAGCCCTATGGTCCAGTCTTTTTTTCAGAGAAACAAAGAGGCGGCTCAGATCCCAGCTACGTGGGAGTGCCATAGAGGGCCTATTCAAAAGGACACCCAGACTGTTCGCTATCATAGGGCTGAGTTGCCCTACCAGCTGGCAGCTATTCAAGATACATTTTTTACAGCGCCGTAATAGACTTAGGCGGGTCAGGTATTGCATTTTGAGGAAGGCAGGCATATGCGGCCCTCTCCAGTCATAACAGACGAACATCAAGCGTTACTACGGGGTCATCTAGACAAGTAAAACAAAGAAGTCACTTCTTTTCATGTAAGTCAGCTGCAAAGTTTACCTTGCAGAGTAACACAGGCAATAGTAGCAACTATGATAAGGGTTGACCTTGAAAATCAGGTTTCGATGTGTTCGAAGACGGTTTCCCTGCTCTAAGCAGTTTAATCAAACTCCAAAAGCCTTTTAATGCCCAGGAAAGAATAAAAGTTGGCCAAAATAGGCCACAAGAGTCCGTTCAAGTATTCCCTACATTTAGTGGCGCACCTTTCCAGAAAACCATTAGGAGAATTGACATGGTAGCTGACAGAAGAAAAGAGACCAGTTCCAGATAGCAGTCCAGAATAGTGATATGCAACCACTGGAACCGGGCGTTTATTTTGATAACTTTAGTACATATGTGATTGCAGGACAACTGCACTCCGATGATGGCTTCGAGGGAGAAACCGAAACTTCAGCCCACAAAAGTCTTGTTCGAGCGATCGCATCTTATTCTCCTGAAGCCTGCAATTGGGTACCCAATGGGATAGGGATGCGCTAAGAAAATGCTACCCCAACCTTAAAGGAACGAGAAGCAACGCAAAAGCCAGGGTAGAAAAGAAAGACTTCGCATATAATGTTGCGAAAACAGCGATAGCAGATAGGATGCAATCACACTTCGACCGTGTAACCCTAGGAAAGGGAAGATTACCTTGCGTGAAGAGGGAACCTCAATCGCAATGGGCAGAACGCTGGCAAGTAAGCAGCCGTAGAAGGCGACGAGAAAGGAGACAGGATCGTTGCTGGTGTAGACCAGGGCAACTCGATCCCTCGGCTTGAGGCTCAGCTCACCCCGATGACCCAGTTTATTAAGCAGGAGGAAAGCTATTCGCGTTGACCTCTAAAGATTAAAAGGGAACGAAGGAAAGGAAACTGGCACGAAATGGAATGACGTGAAAAGAGCGGATCAACATAAAAGGTTGCAGGGAAGGGGTGGCTCAATTTGACGGAAATCATACAATGTTTAGCGGACATACGACCCAGAAAATATATTTGATTAAAAGGGGAAAATCAAGGACGGTACATATCAGCATAACCGGAGTTTAGAAATTAAGAAATGGAGAGAAGATGGATACGGACAAAAAGGATTCAAATTCAATTCTCTTCATAGCGTTCCAGGTCGCGATACGACCCTGAACATGCTACACTGCTTCGTCCTGCCGGCGGCTAACACACACACGATAGTTCGACCGTCGATTTCGACGATGTCCACCGTATGCTCCACGGAAGGGTGGTGCAGGGACGTGACTTGCGCGTGATTTAGTTTAAAATGATAGTAGACTTGCGCTGCATCTACCGCACTCTCGTCTCCTTCCCCACCTGAGCCCGGTGTCCTGACAGATTTAAGAAGACCGGAGATGGGAGAGGGCGCATGTGGCTGGCGCGGCCGTAACCGGAGTGGGAGTGCCATAATGGCCACGTTAAGATGGAGCCATTGCAGCCTGACTCTCAGTCCACAAGTCAATCGGTGTAACATGCTAAAAAGGGTATTTTATAAAAATATGGGTCTAGTTTGCTTTCGTTAGTGAGCAGTTCCTCCCAACAGACCAGTGTGTTCGTCGGAGCGTGCAAATTGTCGGACATATTCGGATAAAATCACTGCAGAATACGCTTTATCGCTGATCACCTCTCAACGAATCCTGCATCGTTCTTAGCTAGTCAAAGAGTTACATAGAATCGGGGTGCATCGACTAAAAAACGGAAGGCGGGTGAGCTATCTTATCATGAAGCCCCCATTAAGGTCCTTGCATATGATAGCCTGGTAACGAATGAAGAGGGCAATCCGGGAAGTATTGGAGTATTGTTAAAGGGCAACTGACAGCAAATAAGCCAAAATTGTCACTTTATTTTGCTTTCGTGCTTTGCTTTGTGATAATATGAGGATCGCTCCCTACGGACTGAACGCTACTCTTATACTAAATCAGTCACTTTTATAGCATACGGATTGAGATTGAAGAGGCAACATCTATTAAACGGTTTCTAAATCAGCCTTTATTAATTGTCCTACTGGGCATGGGACACAAACGTACTGCTCGCTCAAGGTCTCTTTCTGTGCCCACAAAACGACGAAAGTAAACATTGTGGGTAACGGGCACGTAGGCGGGACTGACAGCGCGAAAGCCTAATGTTTTAGCTACGGTATTTATTATACGACCCAAAAAGGACCATAAACCAGAACCTGGCTGGGATCCTTTATCTTACCAAATCGCACTAGGAGAAATGAATGGTCCATACACCTCTCAATATGGCAGAGGTGTGATTATAGCTATTGCAGACCATATAAAGTAGTTCGGTATTCGCAATGAAAAATCGCGAATCACCGCTAGCTGATGCGTCCACCGGCCGCGGGTGGTAAAACGCCCATCAGTGAAGGAAGGCTATGAAACAGAGGAGCACTTCGGTTTCCCAGATAAGTAGTTTCAGATCCGGTAGTACAAAACCGTCAGACGTGTCTGGGCAGTGATTTTGCGGATCGTTTTCCCAAAAGATTTGCAAGCCATGGCGGTGTTAAAAGGTGAGTGTGCCCAATAATGAGTAAGATTTCCTCGTCGTCGAGGACAGCTCTGCAACCATCACGCACAAGCAGCCCCATGTAAACTCTGTCCAGCGAGTTAAGACTCAACCAAGTGTGAGACAACAGGGGAGCGGTAGTAGGTGATAAATCTTTAGACTTCTCGGGGCTGGGGGCAACGAGGGACAATCTTCGCATGCTCAGTTGATGCTGGGTTAAAACCTTTACTTGCCGATGAAAAAAAAAACTGTTAAAACATGCAAAATGTTGTGCTGCAACCAAACCTAAACGCTAATACGAAAGGTAATGCTAAACCTTAACAACGACGGCGTCTGTCCTCTTTTCGTAAGCTTGTTCGTCCCACAACAGCAAGCAAAAACGCCGATTGTGCTTCAACTTCTACCTGGGAAGATAATGGTCACTTATGACGAACTAGCCGATTACAACGTTCCGAGCATGACGATCGGCGACGGTATCCATGGGTAGCTCCGATGACTTGCACCTTTGCAAACGAGGGCCGAATGCCAAGAGTTCAAGACCCACCTCTACATCTTCACGGACTCTGATGTCAGGTTTTGGGTCGACCTTCCAGACGCCTCCAGATAGGCAGCGACGCCGAAATGAGAGCAGTAGGACTGAATCAATGTGGCAGATAAGTAAGAATGTGCCCAAGCAAATGCAGTAATTTATTATTAGATGGGCTGAAATTTTGTTGAGATAGTGCCTCATTTAGAAAGAAATTAGTGTATCTCACTCGAAGTATTGCTTCCGGACAACTGTGGTTAAGTAAGTCCACTTTTCACCCATCTATGAGCACAATCCCATAGGAACACTGGCTGGATGGAGATCAGGCACATTCGGATTTCTGAGGCAGAATTGTGAAGAATCTGCGCACATCGATTCTAGAAGTGAGGCCATACGTAGTTTCTCTATCTGCTAGCAATTTCGTCGCAAGGTATTTGAAGAAGGGCGCCTACTTTACGTAGGCCATCATTATTTCAGAGGGGTGTCTACTAGTCGGGAATGCGGCTCGATAACAATTCGGCCTGCCTCGTGTTTATGAATAAATTAAGTGATTTAATGACTTCGATTTCCAGTGTCGCTACACCTGGAAGGTAACAGCTACGGTCACTATGTGAAGCACAAGATGGACGGCGGCGCCAGCCCCAGCGAACTGTCTTGCACTTAAGTGAATTTCATGAATTCTATGATGATCGTTTATGCAATCTAATCTAAATATTTTGGGCGATTTAAATTCTATATGGAAAGTGGGGTACATGTTTTCAATTTTAGTACCTACTGTAGAATAATGAACTGTCGTGAGATCGCTTCTTGAGGATACTAACCAGAGCTGTTTATTCTATGGAGTGATTTCGGATACGAAGAATTCTTATAAAGAATCTGGACACCTAAACTTTTTTTGCGATTTCCTAATGAAAATTAAGCGATCCTGATCCTCAGATAGAAACTCTTGGGTATGATTTATCATATGGTTTACAGAGTTAGAAAAAAGGCTAGTGAAGAGTATTTCATTTATAATTAAATATCGAAGGCGTTATTATCTATATTTTTAACAAACAATCAGGGCTGTTGTTCAAATTTTTCTAAATAGCAAATAGTATGCCAAAAAATCTTCTTGATCACGGTTATGAGTTTAGGTTGTCCTATTTGAATCTCTTTGGTTGGAAAGTTAAATTGTATAAGTTTATACAATATGTGATAGGAGTGAGCTGATTTTACGCCCAGTAGAGGAAACGGACCGGGTTTCAGTCAAAGGAACTTCTCAAGGGGTAAAAAGTACATATGGCTGACATAAATTAAGATTATTATGCAAGCAAGTGAGCTTGGGGAATCGTAAAAATGATGAGTTGACGTCCTTTCTGAAGGAGGGGATTTAGGGGCAGTAGGTACAACCAAGTCTGTTACTTGCAATATCAGTTCATAACTTTCAATCACGATGCTTAAGTAGCCCCTATTAAAGGTTCTTAACAAGAAAGGAGGCTGAAAAATCATAAAAACATTTCAGTGGGCTGCGTGGACACCTGTAGCGTGCAGGAAAGGTGATAAAAATCCAAAGAACGGCGACTGCAGTTTTTGTTACGCCCCGAGTGAACTTTAAAAGTCGACGTGAAAGGATGGAGTAGAACAAAATTTAAAAACAACTGCTGATGTGATACATCGGAAAGCCAGTGAGACGAATTGGGTGGGACAAAGCTTCAGAAACATAGATTTCCCTGCGTTGGCCAGTGAACAAACAGACTGCCTTTACCCCCCACCCAAAGTGAAGGACACATGCAGAATCCACCAAGGTGTTGCAATTTTGGACAGACAAGAGGATAGAAGGCAGTCTAAATGTAAGCGAGGTTACTTTGAGTACAGAGAGCAGGATAGAACAATCAAATGGAGCTTTTGCTGGTTTATAGGTACCTGCAAGAGTTTGGCGTAGGTCAGTACGAGGACCGATCTACCGGAGATGTCCATACATGTAAGTGCCGGGGTTTTGCCAATCAGACCCGCATAACGCTGTAGTGCAGACTCAATGTTGCGCGGAAGGCCAGAGGGTACCTAGAGGGAAATTTAGTAAAAATGACGATGAATGTATTTTTCCCCAGGGTGACAAAATGACAAAAAAGTATAGCCGGAAAAAAAAACTGTGGTTGGAAGAACATTTGAGTGGCTGGGTCGCAGGCAGATTCATCAGCACGACCGTAGCCTCCAGAAGGCGACCATTCGTAAGGATTGAATCAATTAGAGGCGATAATGGGTTTGGCATTTAGTGACCGTTGTAGAAATGTTAGAGACCCTTACAGACCGATTTATGGAGCACAGACAGGTGTGTGTGTGTGTCTAAGTATGAAACTAAGGCGAAGGCGAAAGTCGAATTTGTTCAAGACATCATCAGAATAGAATAGGCAGTAGTTTGTGCTAACCCCTCCAACGGTACACGTGGTAGATGCGCTAGATAAACATGGGGGCCAAATCAGGGCATGACATGCGTTATTGCGGATGCGCACTCGTAACAAATGCCACATATGAGAGGTGCGTTGGCACGACTAGATGTGGGTTCCCACCGCACCAGGAAGCTGCGCCCTCTCCCGCCTCCAGCCTTCTTAGTCATGACAGCAGGCCCGTGGAAGAGGAGGGTGTGATAGATGCTGCACAAGTCTACTAGCACCATAAACTAAATCACGTGAAAGTAACTGTCGCTGCGCCGACCATGTTGTGAAGCACACGGTGGACAACGTCGGCAACGACAGTCGAACTGTACCTTGTACTAGACAGCTGAAAGTTGAACAATAACTGACGTTATTTCACCGACACATTTTTTGTACCAGCGCTCATTGACTCTGGACAACAATAACTGGTGAGTCAATGTAAGTTACAAGCGGGAGAGAGAAGAATCCTGTCCGGCGCAAACAAAGGTCAACTGACCTAATCAAAAGGCAGAAGGCTAAAAAAACAGTCGCAGGTTTGATTCAATGGTAACTGTATCACGCAAAATAAGGGTACAAAAAGAGGCAACGCACCACTAGCTTTTCGCCGAGAAGGGGCTCAGTTGGAGCTCCACGAGGACATGGAGCGTTGGGATCTTGGACAGGCTGAACCAGCACTTGATCATCCTCGTCAATGAAGTATTCCGGTAGAGGTCGCCTTTTAGGACGCTGAAGTGTGTTTACGAGTTGCTGGATCTTTTCGGATACCCGAGTGGGACAAACGAGACCACATGTAGACATCTGCCTACTTACTGTTCCAGTGGGTTGGCTGGACATAGTCGGGCTAGTGACATCGACGTTGTGGCGGAAGGGATCTAATGAAGTTGATGGTCCGCAGACCTCATGTTCTGGGCGACTGAGTTGGGCGGCCGAAGCACTCAGGGAACAGCCAAGGACTAAACAAATAGGCGTTGACCAGATAAATAGACAAGAAGCGACATGCTAATTAAAAGCACCGCAGAAACAGCGCTGTGAAGATTCCCTGAGAAGGTCATACTTGTGACGGCTTTGAAGAGGTTCTGGAGGCATCCATTTGGGTGTCTGTAGGAGAAACTTTGGTTCGCGGCGATGTGAACCTTAATGCTGATTAAGTTGATTCGCATTACTGTTAATGCAAGAAATTGATTGTTCAACAAAACCAGCATCTAGAGACTTCGCCCTTAGACACAGACTGCCTCCGATTACGGGCTCGAGTAAGGATTAGAAACATCAGGCCAATAACCTTTTTTCAACAAAAATATCTTCTTTTGATAAGGCCGCATTAGCTAATTGTACGGCTGCTGCTTATATGGTCGCGATTATGCGCGAATGTGGGAATTTCGGGTGGCTCAGAGACATCCTATAGGTTAACTGAAAGGTTTGGCTAGAGTGTCAAATGAGATATTTCGTTCTTGTGGGATCAGTCTTTTAAATTTTTTAGTAAAAATATAGAATACAGAGAAAACGTGGACATCCCTTAGCACGTCCACGGGCAGCAGATAGTCGAGTAGCCCTTAGTGAAGGGTTGTTGTGAAATACGCCAACACCTCATAGGGCTGATGTCTGGAAAACCCAAATTTCGACGAAATTCGCCACAGTTAGATGGTGGCACGGTAACCTAAAGAACATGAAGATATCAAATGAGTTTATCTTGCCAACTGTATAACAGGGACCCATTTAGGAGCAGGGTCGAGGTCTAGGGAACTCAAAGTCAAGCAAACTGCTGGACCTCCACATGATGCAGATTTTTTAAGCATGAAGCTTGAATTACGTTACGGCATCCACGATAATAGAATTATCTAGAACTCTGTTAGTGGGAAAGATGGAAAGTGTAAAAGCCGATTTTTTTCGGTAGAAGGGAGTTGCATGCCTTATGCCTAAAATTAATAACTTTTCTTCTACTGACAGTGCAAAGGTACGTCGGTTCTGATTCAGTGTTTGTCTTCCTCGACAAAAAACAAAAACCGTTGGTAATCAATCGTCCTTGTACCTGTTATAACTAGCGACCATGTTGGATTAGCTGGCTCCGAAGTTCGCGGGATCGCGAAACGGTGCAGTGCATGCTCTGAAATCGGTGGCTAGACCCCCAGGGATTGTTGAGCAGTTGGTGTTTCAGTTCAGAAAAGCAAAAATACTAAATCAGCGTAATCTTGAAGTTGGCCTTGAACACATCGAAAAATAATGGGCGCAAAGATAAAGATAGATGGGACGCAGGTCGGCTTACAACAAAGTAATCCATGTCCAGATCACCCTTGCATCGTCTGCAGTACAGCTGTAGTCATTGTTTTCGGTGACGGACGATAATTATAACAATTTTAAACGTAGCTGCCCTGGGATGTGTCTGCCAGGTCATACCTCGCACTGCACTAGGGGACTGAAATGTCCTTCCAGCCCTACCACAGAAAAGTTGACAACTTTGGTGAACAAAGTGTTGCAATCGTTCACGGCACTCGGACCAAAGTCAAAACATTGCGCCGAAAACAGGCGTCTTCAATGACCGCATTTGTGCGTCTTCAAGATGATGTTTGCATTACAGGTGTTGCGTTGTACGCCTCAACGATAAATGCCGAGCATACATGAAAAGGTGAGTTCTATGACGAATACTAAACGATGAGACTTGTTCTAGTATACGACTTCATCCTTTAGCGGTAATTAGAAAGTCTAGATGGAGAATTGCGATGTGTGTGGTGTTGTTTGGCCTCTGCGCTGCAAGAATGGCGAAAGGCTTGACAATTTTGCTGAACAGAAACGCTGTGCCGTTATAAATAGGTATGCTATGTGTTATGAGATATTTATTACACTCAAAACAAAATCGACTACAAAATTTGATGAGAACTACTACCAAGTTTGAAAATAGCCTTTCACCCGATGCGTGATTTCGACATCGGCTGCGAGAGCGGCTGTCACCGTGCAACTGTAAACTGTAGACTACAACTCAGATGAGATTTTGTCAAAGAGGCACGAGGTGCCAGAACGTACAGTGTTGAGTGTCGTGAAGATCTTGCCAGTCCCAAACTTCCGTCCGACTAGCTCCTGTCACTTCACCGTAATTATGTAAACTACGACGGAAGCTGAGATGTCTTCTCATAAAAAAAATGATGTCTCGAAGTGACACATGCTTTCTAGAAGTGCTTTTCAATAGTATATGTAGCCATGCGTAGATAAAGCGATACAAAAATCTACTGGTGTGCGGGTTACCTGCCCTCTTACGCAGCCAGACTGCAGGGGGCTCATATTATGAAATCGTGCACTTGGCGCGAAAAGACCGCAAATAAGTCGAAAAGTATAACCGTCCGAAGTCTCAAAAGCACGTTAGCTTAAATGGACAGGAGGCCGCACCGGATTTCTGAAGATCAGTCAGGTTTGTTAATTATTTCGCTTCAGTGACAACGACAACAGAGGAGTGCTGACAGCGCTAATTTTGGACACGAAACTCCGATGGAGAGATTATTGTAACCACCTTCCGAACCATACAAATTGGGTCCTCTAAGCTGGTGCATATTTTGTAAACGCCCTGGTGCCAAAGTTTCATTTGACTGCTGCCAACCTATCGTGGGTGTGCGATGGGTGGAAAAAAATTGATTGGGCAGCAAAGCAAAAAAACTGCAATGTTTATTTCTGACTTATTCGCAGCATCAGTCAGAAATGGCTATTCGAAATCAAAAATAGAAAGGCCCGTTTCAGTCCTATTGACAGGATTTGTCAGTACATGCCCCTCCCATGACTGAAAACATGACCTGGTCTGATCTTTGGGCAGGGCAGTCTATCGGTGGTACATAAGAAATTAATGTTGATTACAGTAAATTTTTTATTCAAAGCTAAGAGCTTAAGCCGAATGACTAATATTACGCAAATTTCGTACGATGAACGAGTCAATCTATTCACAGCATAGTGCAATAACAAAAGACAAAGTAAACCTACCTCTTGTCCCGGTTTGCAGATTTTCGGCGCTACTCGCAGGTTTCGACGGAGGGCCAAGAATATTCCCCACAGGATGCGGATTGGGAAAGCTTCTTAGGGGCAGGGGATCCGAAATTTTATGAAAGACGTCGGTATGTGGAAGGGAATTTTGCTGCAAAAAGCAGATGGGGATGTCCATGAAAGAGCTCATCCAGAGAGGATAGAACAAAGGAATTCGACTGCGGATGAGCTTACAGTGGAGGGAGGATTTGAAGAAACTTCTGCTTGATTTGAAGTACAGGCACCGTTAGTTACCCCCAGAAATCCAGGCGGTTCTAATTCGTCTGCTAGAAAAAGGTGGCAAAATTTGGTGATTTAAAGCCAATTAGGAGGGTGAAATAAAATAGTGAAATCAATAGCAGAGGCTGAGTTAGAAAACGGGCATTTTAAGGGGTAGCAGGAACAAGCTGACGTTTCCCTCCTACGTTATGGTAGGGCGGAACTACCTCTGAACACAAATAAATGACTGTGACAGCCATGCCACGGGAAAAGGAAGTGCAAATGGTAGTTCGCTTGAGGCATCAAAGGTTCATGTAGACGGAAAGAATAATTATATAATACATAGCGTAAAACGCACTTACATGAGACCCTCAGACCAGAATCATTAGGAAAAACGATACCTAAGAGGAGATGTGGACCGTCTATTTGGGAGTCACTTATACGTAATCAGCGGGTCAAAGGCCAACTACGAAAAACTGCACTTGAACCATAAAAGGCCACGAATAGGACGTCACTTAAAAGCAGTTTTTGTACAGGTAAGTGCAGTTATGGCAAAAATTCGAGCTATTTTGAACCCCGTTACAAGAGGGAATAACAAAGTGCAAGTTGACTTTGTATTGAAGATCTAGGATTGAAGACAATTTTTTTACAGGAATACACAACTACTATAGCAGGCGGCAGTAAATGGGTTTTCAAAAAATTATAACCTACAAACAGCTCTATTTAGTGAAATTATAGGCTGCCCAGACCACTTCAATAGGTCATTAAAATTATTTTGCACAGTCATCGATATATGAGATGGCGTACGATCTACAAAATCTTAAATACCGCATGATGTTAGCATGGCACTTTAAATAAGGATGTAGATGTCATATGAAAGGAAAAATCTGTGTCAGATTATAGATAGGCCGAAGCTAAGCACGATTCTTAATAACCTAACTCAGGCATGGATATGATAGTAACGGTATGCCGTTAAAATTGATCAGCCAAGTAACGCTTGTCAATTAACTTGCGTAGACACTCGGTAATTTTATCCTTTTAAAAGCCAGTTTTCCTCATCGTACATCCTGATTAAAAGCAATGATTCAATCGGTTACGAATAAGCTCACACAGCAACCAAGGGGACGGTTTGATAAACAAGAGTGATCAAGATAGGCTGTTTACAACGAGAAGCTGATTATTTATCAGCAAAGGGGAAATTATCACCAAAGACTTACTAATATCGACTTCGCTTATAAGGAAACCGACCTAGTCTTAGCTGACTAAGTGACCAAGTAAATTTCCGATTTATTTTACAATGATTTTTTTTTGAAGTCAGGTAGCCTCATTTTCCAGCCCGGAAGACATAAAGTCACTATGAATTGCCTGACAGGCCTGCGTGAAGTACGCGAAGAATACGGTAGGTCACATAATGACTAAGTTTGAATTTGCCCTGTTTAAAACACGGTATGGTACTCGCAAACCCTAAATGCATGTTCGTGCTCATTTACAGGACTGCTATCGAAACTTTTGATCGAAAAATTGGGTCGGAACATACCTGTCAAATTTGACGGCCCTGGTTCAGGTGTACCGGACAGTCGGTTCACATACGTTCGCCTCGAGGGTCGCAGGGCCTCAGGACGTAAATCGGGGTCATTTCGGAGGGCCTCTTTAACAGCTTCTTCTCGGATATCTTCGACAGGTTAAAAGGCCATTATGACTCATACTGAGGTTTATCATTAGCATGATGCAACAAAATTCCAAGTTATTTCAGTCACGAAAACACGCTGGCTTTTTGCCCACGTACAAACTTCACACTCGCTAAAATGCCACTTAAATAGTATGCATTTTCAGTTGACATGTTGCATCTTTATAAAGTAACACAGTTTAGGTAGAACATAAGCAAGAACAATGTTCCTCATATAAATCATGTAATCAATGACTCCTTCATATATTCTACTCAAAAAAGCAAATCGCAAATTTTGAATGAGGTTCTTAATTACCGAATAATTTTGAGATCGATCTGTGATTGCGCTTTCGCTCAATGCTTTTAATCTACGAGTAAGATATTTTGCATTTAGCGAAAACCATATGTTCCACTATCCTTTTCAGGATATTCCATACAGTGCTCATTAAATTCCGTAACGGATATTTATCATGTTGTATACTTCAAAGGAAGCACTAATAAATGGGGCGCTATGAAGATACCGAATAAACATTTCACCGTCTTAAAAAGCCCCATAATTAGAAACTTTCTGGCACCGACTGCCTTCGTTTTGTCGAAAAAAATGTCATTACAAAATGCGTTGAAGAAAGGATATTTTATGCATGCCTTCTATAAAAGATGCTTGGATTTATAAAGGCAGCATAAACCAATGAAATAAAGCAAACGACTGAAGTAGTTACTTTATCAAGCACGATTTTACGAAGCGAGCGAAAAGACGCACATCGAGAAGCCAACCTCGTGAGACGAAGATCTTTTTGGATCTTGTCGCGTGCCAATAAATATTACACTATTAAAGAAATCCTCACATGGCCAAAGTACAGCTGCAACACAGATGCGCCCGAAAGACAGAAAAGAACTCACACGAACAGCAACGAGTGATCAATCGATTGATGTGGGGGACCAATAGACACGTTGACTTGCCTAAACCTATGCCCGCCGCAAAGGGGGGCAGAGGCACGCAAACCGCAAGCGTTCAACTCCGGGGAGGTTTAAGGTAGTCAGCAGCGAACGGGCAGTTCGCACGTCCACGACGGCTATAATACGAGGCAAGCGGCAAGACTGACTAACTCAAGATCACCAGGAGCAGCGATCACGATACTATGATGACGGAAGCGAGAAGACTTCAGAAACGTCAGTAAAAATACAAGTTGGTCTATGAACTCGGCTCCCCTTCTTCGCTTTCTTCGATAGATGACAACGACAATGGAAACCGGATTCGCCATTTCTGGCTTACTAGCAGTCATTAGTCAGTCATACACAATCCCAAGTGTGGACCACCTGGGATTCGAACCCACGACCTTTGGTAATTGAGTCAAACGCTCTACCATTGAGCCACGGGCTCGTGCTTTTGTCGGTTGATATCGGATATGTGATGATAGTGTGCGGCTCACCAATCTGCTTGAGGAAGATGCATGTTCCGTTCCGCTATGGAGCTCAAATAAGAGCCCTCGTAGGCAGTCATGTAGCAAGGTGAAGCATATGATTTTTTTTTAGTAGAACCGGCAAATACAAGGGAGACCAGAATGGCCAGTTCTGGCTTATTAGCCGTCATCAGCCAGTCATACCCATTCCCAAGTGTGAACCACCTGGGATTCGAACCCACGACCTTTGGTAATTGAGTCGAAAGCTCTACCATTGAGCTACGGGCTCGTTGTTTTGTCGTTTGCGATTGGGAATATGATGATAGTGTGCGGCTCACCGAGCTGTTTGAGAAACATGCATGTTCCATTGGGCCCTGGAGCTCACATTAGAGCCCTCGAGAGCGGTCACGTAGCGACGTGAAGCATATGATTTTTTTAACAAGAACCGACAAAACAACGAGCCCGTGGCTTAATGGTAGAGCGTTTTACTCAATTTTCATAGGCCGTGGGTTCGAATCCCAGGTGGTCATAAGACAAGGAGACCGGAATGGCCATTTCTTGCTTATTAGCCGTCATCAGCCAGTCATACCCAATCCCAAGTGTGGTACACCTGGGATTCAAACCCGCGACCTTTGGTAATTGAGTCGAACGCTCTACCATTGAGCCACGGGCTCGTTGTTTTGTCGGTTGCGATCGGGTATATGATGATAGTGTGTTCGGATTGGGTATGACCCAATCCCAGGTGTGAATCGCCCGAGATTCGAACCCGCGACCTTTGGTCATTGAGTGTAACACCCTACTATTGAGCTACGGGCCGATTGTTTTGTCGGTTGCGATCGGGAATATGGACTATGAATGTGTGCTGTTCACCGATCTGGTTAAGGAACACTTATGCTCCGCTGTGCCTTGGAGCTCACTTTATAGCCCTCGCGGGCAGTCGCATAGCAAATTGAGATATATTTTGATAAGATGGAACCAACGAAGACAAGGGAGACCGGAACGGTCATTTCTGGCTTATTAGCCGTCGTCAGCCAGTCATACTCAATTCCAGGTGTGGATCGCCCGAGATTCGAACCCGCGACCTTCGGTCATTGAGTGTAACACTCTACTATTGAGCCACGGGCCGGTAGTTTTGTCGGTTGCAATCGGGAATATGGAATATCGGGAATATATATATATATATATATATATATATATATATATATATATATATATGCACGCACTCAAGAACTCGTACTTAGATGTAGAGAGCACTTTACCTCGAGCTCCATGGCTAACCGAGCACATCGCACTGTTATGATCGAAACAAATAGGGATCAATCTGCTCGGAGTATCGTCAATGTTGTCAGAAAGGAATTCATTTTATATGCCTACTACGATAAAAAAAACACTTACCAGACCGATATCGGACGTCATCACGGGCATAGCGACGAGCAGATTGTCGCCTAGCCAGGTCACTTGAAGGGATATCTGTAGACTGGGATTGAACCACTTGAAGATCGCTACCCGTAGAGGACGCTGAGTTTTGGTAGCGCAATTGATTAGATGGTGATGGCGGCCTAAGATCAGAGAATCCGGGTAATTTGATGGCCCCAGGCGGTAAAATGGAACAATGCGAACTTCTGGCTCCCGCCGGTTGTGCATCGGAGGCTAAAGAGACGAAAATCTGAGGATAAATTGTGTGTTTGACTACTGCTAAGTCGGTATAATTCAGATTGTGTATAGGAGTTGGTCAAGTTACTTTGAAATGGTCCACGTTAGCATAGAAGACGCTTATATAATTAGTAGCGTAAACGACTCTTCGTTACCAGGTCTTGAGTTTGTAGGGATGGGTTGTCATAAAAAATAATGAATGTTCCATACGGTGGATTTATTCAATCTTAAATTTTATCATAAAAGATATATCTCACCAGGAATTTCGCATAAGGACGATGACTTTCCGAATTATTGCTTAAATTACAAAAGAGCAAATTATTATGCAACGAGAGAAGTGTTACCGCTGTAAATAACAACTCACCTCCATTTTTCGCAGAGAAATAATCCTCTAGTATCTTGGCCTTCTTTTTCTGGTATCCCTTCTCGGTGATATCGCCTAGAAAAAAAAACTCGCCAATTCATAATAAATCATCACCGCAGAGCGATCACCTAACAGTCCGTAGCGACGACTCATATTTCTGCTCACTAGGATAGGAAGTACTGAGGCTTCCTGGTAGGTAGTACGTAACCACAGATCAACTGAAGAACGCCACAAAATATTTTCAGTGAAATAATTCTAACGAATTGTCTAGTCCATTATGAAGGGGACCATAATTCAGTAAACAGATTCTGCAATTTTTCCGGTGCAGTTTAATGGTATGAAGAATCTTTATATGGCTGGTGTTGCTTCGGCGAGAGATTTTTTTTCTATACTGCATGTAGGTGGACCTTTGCCCACAAGACGGTTTAGAAAACTTGAGGAAGGAAGTGGATAGCGCTTACGTACGACTACAGTGTAGGTGATAGGGCATTTTAAAAAGCGAGTGCTGCGAACTAGTAGTTCTTGTCATGGCTGAGAAATAAGTAGACTAGGAGTCTTTCCTAAAAACCATATCATGAGGGACAGAAACGAGGAATGTTTCCTCTTTAAGACTACGTTTACTGCAGTAAACGCAGTATAAAAGTTGAGCCTCCAATTCTCTCTAAAAAAAACTGAGAGTATTACAGGAAAAACTGCAATAAATGCCGGAAAATGGGGTCAGTAGCGATTTTTCTTCAATGTATACGACCCATGGGAAAGCAAAAATTTGTCGGAAGCATGTGTCACAGCTAGCTCCATGTACAGCTAACCCGACACATTTATCTGTTCAGTGTTCAGTGTATTTGAGGAAAATAGGCTTACGCCTTTGAAATCCCTATTTGTTACATAAAAGTAGCAAGAATAAGAAGCAAATTAAAGAAGTAACAGTCAAGTGAATGCAGGCAGGTTTACGTGGTACACTGATATTGTTAAGGTTAAGTAGTCACATAGTCTTCGTGGTACTGTAACATATGTATGTCAAGCCGATGTTTGAATGTATACACAGACTGGGACATAACAATCGCCTCAGGTAGGTTATTCCACGGTTCCACGACACGGTTGGTGAAAAAATACTTCCTCACAGAAAGGGGATTAAAATACGCAATTATGTTATCATCAGAAAAATGCATATGCAATGATTTTAAAGGCTTTATTAGAAAAATCGTTAGGACGGTTTTCTAGAGGGAGACGAATGAAAGGCAAAATTTCTTGCTTGATGGCATGCACATATCAGCGACATTCGGGCGGCAAGCTCGATAATTTTACATAATCGGCATATAAATTTCAAATGGTATCACCTTCTGATAATTCGATTTCCAACTCGGCTAACTGGGCTCTGACTTCGAACGACAAGTTGGAAGGCTGCACATCACCCATCCTCCCAATCAGAAACCACCTACAACAGATGATACAGCATTTGTACTGAGCGCGTACATTTTCAAAGCAAAGTAGACAAAGGCCCAACCTTTAATCCAAAAGGACTCGTCGGTACATGTAAGTTATGGATCGTAATTAAGAAACAACCGACTTCAATTGCAATAGTAGTACTCTGTAAAAACTCAGGTGGCCATGAAACTCGGGTTAAGCACATTGCTAACCCCTAGTGACCTACATCTATATATTTCGTTGAAAAGTGAATAAACCGATGGGCAATGTCCGACCAAGTTTCCGAATGGATTTGAATATAAAACAAGCATGTACCAAATGTCGCTATCTTAAAAATTTGAAAATAAATAGGATACACCGAACAATTGAGCAGTGTCGTCCTTGTATATGTCAGCAGTTTATCTGAGTTCAGTTGAGTTTATAGATTTAAATAGGTATGACGCTTTGAGTACCCTATTTGCAACCTACAATCGAGAGCGGTGTACAGAGGAACCATGTGGGTGTGACTTGCTTAATAGATAACATAGAATAGGGAAATTTTTATGTGACTCTCAAGGTTAGCGTTGTAGATACATGTACAATTTACATTTTTCCATCAATCTTGTTAACCTGAACGTTAATGTACACTTTTTGTACTGTGCTAAAAAAATAAAATACACAGCTCAACTTCAACCTGCATGTGGGTCGTCTCATGTTTTCGCTGCCGCATGTTCAGTAATTCAGTATTCAGTATAATTCAGTATATATAAGGGAGATAGGCTGAGCCTTTGAAAACCCTATTTACAGATGTTACCAGTACTCCTTTAATTGTACTGATCTGTCTTAATTATTTGCAGTCAATTTCAACGACCGGTCTATATTCCTCGATCGCATTTAAGCAGACGTCATTTCAATTGAACTCCTGACTGCTCGCCGTCCTTGGTGCATAGATTTCTGGATCTAGTGCAGAGTTCATTTCAATCCTCAACAAAACTTTCTACCTAAGAAGGCTTAGCTTTCATGAGTCTGAAATCTAACAATCCTCTTTCGTTTTTTACCGTCCTTTTTTTGGTTTGTAGTTTAGACACACAATTCCCCACTTACTGTTACTTTTTTTGTTCACCTTAGTTCTTCGCAATTTTTGACCCTTGTCTACACTACAAAAGAGGTGACCCATTTCTATCATCACGCACCATATCACTTATTGATACGGACACTGAGACTAACACCAACTCTCTTGACGTTAATACACTCTCTTTCATATCGCCCATATTTACGCCGAGCAACCCCCGCGTATGGTTAAGGAAGATCGAGGCAGTTTTATCGACACGCCGTATCACCAGTGAACGCACGCGTTATTCATATCTAGTGCAATCACTTCCCTTCTATATTGCCGTTGACATTGAGGACCTCCTTGATCCGATGCCTGCTGATGAAACTTACATCCGGTTGAAGGACGCTGTAGTTCATCGTGTGGCTAAGTCGGCCAACTGGATGCTGCGTGAGCTTTTCACGCAGGTCGAACTTGGCGACCAAACGCCTTCCCAACTAATGCGACAAATGCGTACTTTGCTTGCTGGTGATGATGCAATTTACCAAGAGATCTGGCTTGATAAGCTTTCCCTGCCCATGCACTAGGTATTGGCTATGCTTGACACGAGCACCTCATTAGAAAAACGAGGAACTGATATAGACCTAATCATGGAATGCTAACCTAGTCTTCAACAGACATCGGTCTCCACTTCAAAGATCTTATAATGTTGGCACTTCTGCTCATGAAGGCACTCTCAAGCCTGAAGGTAACACTCCCTATGTGGAGTTACCATCATGCTGTTGCGCCTGTCGAAGGGCCGCACCATCATCAGACTATCGCAAGCATTGAATACCGTGCACAGCAGTAAATAAGAAGACTTAAAGGATACAGTTCGCCTCTTTTGCATGCAAGTAAGTGCACGTCAAGCATATTGACGTCGATGGTGGCAATCATGGGAATGACAGCCGCTGCCCATGTGCTGGTATCATAATACTTACGCTGAGAATGCGCGCAAGTGTATTCCGTCGTGCGCATTCCCACAGACACCGCAAAAGTTAAACGACAACGCCAGCCAATTATGGCGACGACTGCAGCTGGTCAGTAGCGACCCAGTCGCCTCTTCTATGTCACTGATAAGTCGAGCGGTCTCTGTTTTCTTGTCGATACCGGTGCTGAAGTAATTGTTATCCCTCCTCCTTGGCGTCACCACCTCAAACCTTCGCAATTCTCATCACAGGCTGCTTACAGCACCCCAATTCACACATACGGACAACAGACCCTGACTATTGACCTTGGTCTGAGGCGACGTTTTCAATGGGTCTTTATTCAATCCGATGTCAAGTCACCCATTATTTGAACTGATTTCCTGTCGAATTTTGGCCTTGCAGTTAATTTGAAGCATCATAGACCCATTGATACCGCAACCAAACATTTTACCGTCGGTACCATCACCTCTGAACCTTCGGTTGTCATGCGCTTGAATATTCCATGTTCGTCATTTGCTTACATTTTGAAGGACTATCCATCCCTCGCTTAACCTTGTCAGTTTACCGAACAAGTTCAGCACACAGTTAAACATCACAGCGTTACCACAGGTCAACCCGTTCATGCCCATCCACACAGTCTTCATTCAGAAAAGCTACGGATAGCTAGAAATGAATACGAGCACATGCTAAATTTTGGGATTATTCGCCCTTCTTTCAGTCCATGGGCCTCTCCACTGCACATGATCCCCAAGAAATCGGCTAATGATTGGAGGTCATGTGGTGATTATCGGGCCTTGAACAGAGCAATCGTCCCCGATCGGTACCCCATTCCTCATATTCACAATTTTTCTCACATATTGGCTGGAAAGACCATTTTCTCCAAGATAGATCTCGTGAGAGCATATCATCAGATACCGGTCACTGAAAAAGACATCCGCAAGACGACCAACACAACACCTTTTGGTTTGTTCGAATTTCTGCGCATGCCTTTTGGTTTGCATAACGCAGCCCAATCCTTTCAGCGGTTTATTGATGAGGTCTTGCGTGGTCTGCTGTTTTCCTTTGTCTTTATCGACGACACACTCGTCGCAAGCTCTTCGCCAGTGGAACATGCATCGCACTATTGCCAAGTTTTCGATCGTTTCCAGCCATATGGCTTGCAATTAAACGTCTAAAAATGCCTTTTTGGCGTTCCTTCTCTTGATTTTGTTGGTCATCACGTCGACCAGCATGGAATCACACCACTTTCTGAGAAGGTGCGAAGCGTTTTGTCTTTTCTGGCTCCCAAGTCCCTCACACAAATGCGACGTTTCAGAAGACTTATCAATTACTGTGGCGCTTCATTCTTACTGTGCGGCAATACCGGCTCCCTTGACTGATATTTTTAAGTCAAAAGCCAAACCAATCGAACTATCACCGGTAGCTCACTTAGCTTTTGAGGCAGCCAAGAAAGCAATTGCTGATGCGACCATTCTGCACCATCTCAACTCTGACGCTTCTTCCCAGTTGATTTTGACCACTGACTCTTCCAACAGTGCCGTCAGTGCAGTTTTACATCAACAGATGAATAACCAGTTGCAGCCATTGGCTTTATTTTCACAGAAGCGATAACCGGCGCAGACCCACTACAGTACTTTCTCTCGCAAACTCCTTGCTATATATCTGGCTTTGCGTCATTTTCGCCACCTTTTTAGAGGAAAGAGATTTTCAGGTTCATACGGACCACAAACCTCTTACTTATGCTTTCAAGGCCAAACCAGATAGCTACTTGCCTAGGAAAGTGCGTCACCTTGACTATATTTCGCAGTTTTCAGCTGATATCCGCCACGTTTGTGGCAGCCACAATGCCGTTGCTGATGCATTATCTAGACTGGACATCAACACCTTATCATCCAACTTCAACCTGGTGAAGCTTGCAGACCTCTAACGAGTAAACGAGTCCATTACTGACCTTCGTCCATCTATTACTCTGCAGCTTCGAGATGCACCACTTCCAGCATCACCAGGTACGATTTTATGCGACTGCTCCACAGGCACTCCCCGACCTGTTGTTCCATTTTCTACCGTCAGGTAGTATTTGACCATTTTCACTCTCTGTCACATCCCGGCATCCGCGCCGGTCGCAAACTAATTGCTGCTCGCTTTGTCTGGCCGTAAATAAACGCTGACATTGCTCTTTGGACTAAGCAATGTTAAGCGTGCAAGAAAAACAAAGAGCATAGTCATAACTTTTCCCCACTAAGCACCTTTGCCAGTCCAGATTTTCGATTCCATCACGTTCACTTACACTTTGTTGGGCCATTACCACCTTCACGTGGGCACACACATATTTTTACAGCAGTCAACCGTTTTACGCGATGGCCTATTGCAATTCCGATATCGGATACCTCGGCAGAAAATATTTTCATGGTCTTCCTGCACCACTTGATTGCCAATTTCGGTGTGCCAACCACCATTTTCACTGACCGCGGAATCCAATTTCAATCTGGTCTCTTCGGCGAGTTCACTAAACTTCTCGGGTGTGCACACCTCACGACAACAGCATATCACCCTGATTCTTACGGCCTCGTGGAATGCCTGCATCGTCAACTGAAGAAAGCACTGATATCTCACACAGACACAACTGCGTGGAGTGACAACCTACATCTCGTACTTTTGGGTAT
The DNA here is from genome assembly GCA_017591395.1 of Schistocephalus solidus. Lineage (NCBI taxonomy): Eukaryota > Metazoa > Platyhelminthes > Cestoda > Diphyllobothriidea > Diphyllobothriidae > Schistocephalus > Schistocephalus solidus. Next base: position 34,357 of record WEDG01004826.1, on the reverse strand, counting down.
TCGATCAGCTGTCAAGGAGGACATTCAATTCACTACGACCGAACTTGTATCCAGTTCACCTCTTCGCCTGCATGGCGAATTTGTGCACTGATCCACTTTAAACACCAGCATGTCGAATGCTTTTCGTCCCACAATTGAAACAACGCATGGCTAAACTGCGTCCAACTCCCACCCGCCTGGCACCCAAACGCGTTTTTGTGCAAGGCCACTTTAACTCGACTCCATTCGTCTTCGTCAGGCACCACGCAGTTCGCAAGCCTCTTTTGTTCCCCTTATGATGAACCTTATAAGGTGCTGTAACGGATGGACAAGTTTTATGTCATTAAGAAGGCTGACAAGACTGACACAGTCTCCATCGACGGACTCAAGCTAGCCTACCTTGCGTTCATTCCGCCATCCATTATTCCATCCTATTCCTCTGCACCGTCACCACCCATTCCACCTGTTTCGGGTCCACACACTCAACCGTCACATTTGACCACCCAACCCACACGCTTGCTTCTCATTCTTCACCACAACGCATTTCCTCTCGTTCTAATACACATATTCATTTTCCTGCCGATCTATAGCAGGACAAGTTATGTCTAGAATATTAAGTATTTGTACATTTTATCTGCACACTGTAGGTATTTGTACAATTTACATGTTTGAATCTTTCTTCTTCTCTTGAATCTTTATGTACGCTTGTTTTAATGTGCTACAAAAACACAACTGCCAGCTTCCACTCGCAGGTTGGATGTCTTCTGTTTTCACGGCTGCATGTCACCGCTTCTCTCTTGATTTTACTAATCTCTCTCAATTACTTGCAGTCAATTGCAACGATCAGTCTTCATTTCCCGATTGCATTCTATCGAACGCCGTCTCAATTGAACACCTGACTCTGTTCATCGTCCTTGATGCATAGCTTTCTGGATCTAGTTCAGATTTCATTACAATCCTCAACAACCCTTACTATCTAGAAGCTGCGTTTTTCGTGAGTCTGAATTCTGACAATCGTCTAACATTTTTACCGTCCTTTTTTCGTTTGAAGTATAGACAAAACTACCCACTTAGCGTTAAATTTATTTTGTACACCTTGGTTCTTTGCAGAACTGTCCTAGTCTACACTACAGGATGAGATCGAAGAGATCTTCATCGAAATCCGAAAAGGCTCGTCTGATGGCATGCAACACTGCAATTGCGCTCTTCACCACTTTCGAGCAGTGAGACGATGGTTTTAAGGTGGCGTTCGTCAGCATACCAAGGTTCTTCTGGGTTTCCACGTCTTTTAAGGCTTCACCGTTGAGAAAGTAACTTCTACTTTTGGCAGATCCAGATGGGTTTCCTAAGCGAAGTATTGTACACTTATCAACGTTGAACCGCAAAAGCCAATGATTCGACCACTCCTCCAACCGAGTTAGGTTGATCTGCAGTTTATCTTCGTCAGCAGGGCTCTGGATTACATTCCAGATTTTAATGTCATCGGCAAATATTTCTGCTTCACAGTCGAAATTCCTGACACAATCGTTCTCGTATATTTAAAAAGTATTTGCCCTAGTACTGAACCCTGAGGAACCCCACTCTCGACCGCAGCAGAACTTGACCTCTCTTGGCCGATGCACACAACCTGGCGCCGACCCACGAGGAAGTTTTCGATCCACTTGAGGAGGTAACCTCTGATTCCAATTCTTTCTAGCTTGTACAGCAGTCTCTCGTGCGGCACAGTATCGAAGGCCTTTTAAAAGTCAATGAAGGCAATGTGAACCGCGTGTCTATCTTCAAGTGCTCGGATCCACCTCTGGAGCGAATACAGCAAATTCACTGTGTATGATCTTCCTTTTCTGAACCCGTTTTGACAGCTTGATAACAAATTTTGAGTCTCTAGGAATTTCACCAATTTTGCTCTTGATGATCCTTTCCATAATCTTGCCAAGGATGCAAGTCAAGCTTTTGGGCCTGTTGTTTGTCACTGACGCCCGGCTACGGCTTTTGTACAAGGGAGTTATATGTGCCAGCTTCCAATCGACAGGAAGTGTTCCGGAGTCAAATGGCTTTTGAAAGAGCACTGACAGAGGTGCGGAAAGTTCATTGGGGAGTCCTTTCAGAAGCTTGGGTGGAAGCCCGTCTGGTCCTGGGGATTTCAACTCTTTTAGTTCTTTTAATTCCTTTTGGATCAGAAATTCTGAGAAAACTATGTGGCTAATGCTTGCAGTCGGTGGGTTATCCACTGAGGGACGAAGGAACCTTGCCTCGTTTGTGAAGACTGAGCGGTAGAACTGTGACAATTACTCGGCTTTTTCCCTGTTTTCAAAAATTTCGACGCCCACGGCAGTATTAGTCAGCGGTATTTGATGTTTATTCCTTGTACATCTACGGAGGTAACTGTAGACTACCTTTGGATTCTGCGTTGCCTTTTGCAGCAAAGTCTTCTCAAATTCTCTTCGCGTTTTAAGAATAAGGCTTTCATTTTGTTTCTCTGTGTTTTTATACTTATTAAAAATAGGCGACTTGATTAGACTCGCAATATTTTCTCCACAACTTGTGCTTCCTGTTTATTTCCCTTTTTAAGTTGCTGTCTAGCCACCCAGGACGCTTGCTGTGATGGACACTCGTAAGTGGGCAGTTGTTGTCCATAAGTTACAGAAGAACATTTCGGCAGGACTCCCAATATTCGTTCACGGTGCTCGAAAACATTGAGGTCCAGTTGATGTCGGTTAAATCTGCTCGCATCTGATGAAAGTTTCCTCGCCAAACGTTATGCCGTTTTTCCTCTATAGCAGGCGCAACGGAGAATAAGGAGTAGTCCCACATAAGCACCACATGATCACTACGACCGAGCGGAGGCATTGAAATATTCTCGTCAATGCTGCCTGATGTTTTCGTGAAAACCAGGTCGAGACAGTTAGCCCTTTGTCCTTCACGTGTTCTGGTTGGGAAAGGGACATGTTGTGTGAGGAGTTCCTTCAAGATCTTTTGCAGAAAAACATAATCAAAAGTCGATTTCGGGCATGATGATTGAACAGTGCTCCAGTTAATTCCTGGTGCGTTAAAGTCACCCATAATCATGACATTAGGTCGACTCGAGAAATGATCTAATTTTCCGAACAAGTGGGTGTCCGCGACTCGGTCTATCCTAGGTTGCCGATAGACAATAAGGACATCCAGACATGGAGAGTCAAGAGCCTTGATTTTCAACCATATGGCTTCCATGCTGCACGCAAACTTGCTCGTCTTGTCAGACACTATAAGCACGTCTTTCACATACAAAATTATTCCACCACCCTGTCGGTTTTCTCTGTCCCTCCGATATATTTGGTATCCAGACAATGTTATTTCGCTATGTCGAATACTGCCCGACAGCCAGGTTTCGGTTACTGCTATCACATCCGGAGATACTTCGGCAAGGCAAATTTTTAACTCATCAAGTTTTGATAAAAGGCTTTGTGCATTTGTATTCAATCACTTCAATTTTGCGCCAACCAAATTTCCTGATGCGTTTGTCAATTTTATGGGCCTAAATGCGTCTCCTCTAACGTCAAGGTGGTGTGTCTTTTCCGTTTCTTGATGATTTTCGGTAACTCTTGTTTCTTTAGTGAGAATGCTGGGCATTACGGAATCAGTTCTGACATCTCTTTTGGCAATTAGTTCCCTGATGCTTTTGGCGTTAGTGAGGTGGCTGCCGTTGTCTTTAGAACAATCGGTTGGTTCAATGGAATATTCGTATTCTTTTGAACTACCTTCCCCTTGAAAATAGCCAGATTGTGTTAACCAGCCTTCAGTCTTGATTGTAGTTCCAAGACAAGATCCCGGTGTTTTAGCCTTTCTGCAGCCTTTTCTGGTAGGCACATCCATTTTCCTGTCAATCTTAAGGACTTTGTCGTTTTTTTGCATTTTTTATCGAGCGTTTTATTTGGACAACAAACACTCTGGTGGAGGAGTTGTGTAGGTATATGTACATTTAACATTTTTATTTCTTTCTTGTTCACCCGAACCTAAAGATGCGCTTGTTTTTACTGTGCTAAAAAATTAAAATCACACAGCTCAACTTCAATCTGCATATGGGACGTCTCATGTTTTCACTGCTGCATGTTACCAGTACTCCCTGAATTTTACTGAGCTGTCTTAATTATTTGCAGTCCATTGCAACGACTGGTCTTCATTCCTCGATTGCCTTTAATCACACATCATCTCAATTGCACTCCTGACTGCTCGTGGTCCTTGATGCATAGCTTTCTGGATCTAGTGCAGAGCTCATTACAATCTTCAACAACACGTACTATCCAAGAAGGATACGCTTTCGTTAGTTTTAATTCTAACAATCCTCAGTCATTTTTCACCGTCATTTTGCTTCTTGTAGTTTAGATATACAATTCCCCACTAAGCGTTAGTTTTTTTTGTTCACCTTAGTTCTTAGCAATTTTTGACCCTTTTCTACACTACAAAGTCAAATCCCTCATCGTACCTGTCTATTTGGAAACAAAACGCTTTCAAGCGTGCTTTGAAAGTTTTCCGGTGATGATAGCATCTTAACATCGAGAAAGAGGGCATACCATGATTTAACCACGTTGATAGAGAAGGGGAACTTGTGTACATCCAGTTTGGCCTGTTGAGTGCGCAGCTTTAGTGGGCGATCATGGAGCTTCGTTATAATAACAATTTCAAAATATCATCAAAAGTCAGCCTACAGTCCAATTATTTCACGATCCGGAAAGGCTGTAGGAAATCCCCATGCATTCGTGTATCAGTCTAAGGCAACAAAATAAATTTGAGGAAATCCTGCTTGGGCAGTCAGCTTACTGTATCAGAAATGGTGGATTCAATACGTTGTAGTAGGCTCGGCGGGTAACTTGACCCAAGTGTGATTAAACTCATTGCTCCCGGTGGGGCCTCGTAGCTCAGTTGACTAGAGCGTTGGCTGCACTTAAGTCTTCTCCTTGCTGGCGTGGGTTTGAATCTCACCGAAGCCACCGAGTTTTTTACAAGTGGATCAAAGGAATTATTCAAATCTGCCAAACTCCTCTACTTAAATAACTTTTTTTGTTTTGTTGCATCTGGCAAGCAGCTTTGACTCTTAACCATTTTAGTGGCACTTTTTTTGCTATTTTTTAAAGACTATGCTTATCTTAATATCCCAGGGTTCCGGAATTGTGTAAAATATTCCGAAGGCGGCATCACAAATTTTCTGAAATTCTCGGGGAAGAGAGCTTCGTCAAAATCAAAAACTGCCCACCTGATGGTTTGCAACATAGATATTGAGTTCTTTACCACTCTGGATTAATGAAAGAAGGTTTCTTAGGAGGTTGGTTTCAGCACACCTAGATGCTTCTGGGGTTAACCCAAACGGACGTAGGAATTTCTTCGTTTTGCAAGGTTATATTTTTGAGAGTAACTTCTATTGTTGACGGATTTGGCTGGGTTGCATGGGCGAATTATTGTGTCTTTGTTCACGTTGAACCGCAGAAGCCAACGAGTTGATTACTCTGCCAGCAGATTTATGGTGGTCTGTAGTCTATCCTCATCGGAAGGGCTTCGAATTTCACTTCAGAGACTTTCTTGTAACAAAGCTATTTTTTATTTTAAGCTCCCTGAGGAACATATTTATAAGAAGTTATCATCGAGGTTAAATAAAAATAATATGCACATTCGTGCTCTGTCACTGTACTGTGTCACTGTATATCTATAGAGTGGAATTTTATATAAGTGTTATAGGTAATAAGCATAATTTTTGACATCCCCCTGCAGTTTTTCCTTTTAAAACAATACAGGACGTATTTCGGAGAAAAATGATGAAATCAGAACAAAGCATTGAAAACCCTGGCAATGAATATTTGGGAGAGGTAAATGAACCCCCAATCCCTCAAATATAGGCAGGAGAAAAAAAAACAATTTCGCGAAGTGATATGGAAAAGCAGGGTAGTATGTTTCTCAGCTTAGGAGGTATTAAACATTTAGTCCAGAAATTTAGTATGAATGCTCGAATATTTTGCGAACCGTTTTTACTAGGGTCATAATAAGCTATGCTTAATCTCCTAAAAAACTGAACAATACTTAACTATTGAGCTCAGAGGTGCCGATTCACATGTTAATTCTGGTAAAACCAATCATGTACGTAGAGCCTCGCATCTCAGTAGTCAGGAAGGATTTCTGATGATGGCTAGCACCAAACGAACCAGAGCTGTTTTAAACTATGCGCGTCAGTAATACTCTGATTATTTGACTAGGGTGTATATTTCGTGATTCTTGATAGACACGGTTGATGGAAATGTAATTTGACGACATTCTCTTACATTCTTCTATTAAATAAAAGCTATCGGAAAAAATGAGGAAAATAAGAGGGTAACCTAATCTTAATGGTCAATCTGCGCCTGAAAGTAGATAGATTATTCGAAAACACAATATCCATTGAAAGGTTAATCCAAAGAAAAATATACACGGAAGCAAAGAAAAGAAGTTAAGGATATGTAAGGAGGATGAATTTTGATGGGAAGTGCTGAATTTAAGTGAGGATTTGAATCTTTCCTTTGCTGCTTCAGAGTTCAAACCTCTGACCTAATTTTTCACGTATATTAGAAACTGAGCCCTTGGGGATCAAACTTTTGACTGCAGCAGAACTTGACTGCTTTTGGTCAATGCACACAACCTGGCTCTGACCATCCGATTCCTCTTCTTTCTAGCCGGTAGTGCAGTCTTTGATGTAGCACTGTGTCGAAGGACTTTTGAAAGTCAATGAGGCCAATTTAAACCGCGAGACTATCCTCAATAGCTCTTGAGTTATTGCAGCAAATTTTTTGTCCAGGAACTTCCTTGTGCAAAACCTGTAAAAGTGTTGGATGACAGGTTGCAAGCCTTTAAGAATTGTACCATTTCGCTCCCTATGTTCCAGTGGCAGTCCGTTCCCACGCTCTCCGCTTAGTCCACCGCCACTCGTCGAGAGAGATGGTTCATTTGATAGCCTGTGCAGACGCTGACTCACGTCGTCAGTCTTTGCTCCTGTTGGAAGGGCTGGAGTATATGCACTAGCTTTGGGAGTGCTCAAAACAAATAAACATGTGTCGTTTCCCAGATAGGCTGCAGGCAAAAAATAACGCTCTGGGGCCAAATAATCTTACTTTAGGTAACACACAACAATTGACCTGAAAAGACAACTAGCGGCAAATTTGTGCAGAGCCCCATACAAGATCCCTTTGTCTCAGCAAAATCTCGTACTTTGGCATCAGTCTTCTTTGACTTCTGATTTTACACACCTTCGCGTTGTCGACCATGCAAATTTGACATTGGTGACCCTGAAAGAATTCCACTCTTCTTCCACACATTGACAATGGGCAACTTTCCAACAGAAGTTCAGAATATTTTGGCACCTGCTCAGACTATCTTACGTCCACAAAAATCACTCAAATGGCCAAAATGCTGAAGAATATGACCGGCGTTAACAATCCACCACCTGCCGCACCTTCAACGCCACCAGTTTTTCCTGTGTCTTTTATCTATTTTTTATTAAGAATTAATATTTGGTTAGCACTGGCAAGGCAATGTCTAAGCAAACATTAGTAACGAAATAAGGTTATGACAGTGTGCAGATAAAATGTACAAATACTTAAAAGTGTAGACAAAACTTTTCCTGCTATGTCTACAGTAAGTGATGTTATGAAATTAATGGTGAGCTATAAAAAATAGGCAGTGAAAAAACTCTTACCTTTAAAATGGAGGCAGAGTTCAAAAGGCCTTCATTTTTGAATAGAAGGTAGGAGAAAAAAACTGCTTATGAAAAAATGGTCAGGTGGTAGAGTAGGGTAATATTGCAGTAGCATTTCAGAATGAGATAATGAATAGTCGAGATGATTCGTTCATGATCACTTAGGCGTATGAAACAAAATCTCACTATAATGTGTCATTCAACTTAAGTCCTCAGCATCTCAGGATCCAGAATTGAATTCTGATGATGGTTAGTATCCAAAGAAACGGCAGCATTTTAGATTGTGGACTGCCGATTGTGTACGTCCGAATGACTTCTTCGTATGAATGACTTGTGATATAAGAGACATCATGGTTCATGGGCGACTCGAGGTAGTGAAAATATAGTTTCAAGAGGGTCACTTAAATTCCCGATGGTCCTTTCTCCGAGTCATGGAGATGGCTTCTGAGAAAAGATGAGGAAAATAAAAGGTTAATAGAATCAATGTTAAGATAAATGTGCAGTCTTCGCTTGAATGCAGATAGACTAGTTAACGACTTTAATTTAATTGGCAAGTTATTCCAAAGAAAACTATTCCTAGAAGCAAAGAAGAGAGAGCTTTTACACGTGGAGGATGCAGGGGTAGGTATAATAAGTGCAGACTTTCTTAGGTTATAAGGAAGACTAGCGTGGGTAAAGACAGAAAGCTTGAGCAGTGTTGAGCTTTTATTAAGTCGGAACACCAATGAGGTTTGTCAACTTAACTGCATCACATAGTTCACCTCTGGCATCCATCCTATTATCGGGTCCTGCATTGAGGTGGCTGACGCACTGTCAAGACCTTACAAGGTCATCGTGTGCATAGGAACCACGTATATAATTTGTTCTCCAGCTTCGAAAGTTTGAAAACAGTTAACATTTTGCTTTTTTCTGATCCTGACATGAACACTGCAACTGCACGTACGTAATTGCTTTCTTGAATTTTCGGGAATTTTTCTTGTGCCGAATTTCCTCACAAAACGAAATCAAATTGGAATTTGTTTACAACCATCGCCGACTTGATAAAACAGCCTCTACACCAATAAAATCTGACAACCACTCAGTGAACCAAAAGTGCAAAACCCCTTGAAGAGCTGAAGTTATCCAGGACCTTTAACCTCTACAAACGGCTGAGCCGTTCCTGAATATTATTCCTATCATCTATTGTTTTTAAAGCGATTTTAAACGAAAAGGCGCATTTTTTGCTCAAATTGTTTCAATAGCGGCGTCGTTGGACTTCCGTTTGAAATTTGCTCGTCTCCAAGCTTTTGCTTTTGGCCAATAATCGGTACCCGAAGTCAGGACTCAACGAAATATGTAGTCATTGGATCACATATTGTCTGTTTATCTTGATCAGCCTATAAGTGTTTATAGACATTGTGATATTCAGGCACACAAAAATTGATATCGGAATCTTGAAAAATAAGCTAACTCAGCTAAACTCCAATCCTTCCTCCTACGGGCTTTAGCAAACAGTCTCTCGTCAGGAAAGGTGTCGACATCAGAAAGGAACGGAGAACCACTGGCAAACTCTCGTCAAAGGCTGCATCGTTCTTTGCTTCGTATTTACATTCGATATTGAATTCGGTTCGGAAAAGAACTTCTTATTTTGCTCAGTAAACTATTCGCTTGATAATTTAAGCTGCTCATTGAAAATTAGTGCATCCTAGTAGAGATCTTGCTGACATGCGCATTGCAAATGTTCACGAACTGACCACGCGAGAAAATTATTCACCGCTTCGGCCAGGATTAGAAACACCAACCTCTCGATTAGCGACAAAAGCTATTGACTGCTCGGCCACGCCCGGGAAGCCAGCAGACAAAAAAATAGTATATCCTCCAAAAATAATGATCTCTCCTACCTTTGTAAACCGTCCTCGATTTCATGTGACAAAAACTTACCAAAAATACTCATGTCACTCTCAGCAGACCGAGAAGAACCACCAAGCAGCAATATTGAAGAAAGCAGTGCACTACTGAACATTACCCAAACTAAGCTAAACAGTGAAAAGCTGGCACACTGGTTTGGATGCCGAGGACTCAAAACCAGAGTTTTGAGATTAGAAGGTGACTTTGATCTCCTATTAGAAATAAAAGCAAGCCTCATCAAACATAACAAAATCATCATCATCATCAAAATTGCCGATGCAAATAAGCGGAAAATACATCCGCAAGCTAGACTATAATCATCGCAAGGAAACCGTAGAGGTCAATAGACACAACATTGAGCGAAACAAAAAGAGAAAAAGAACGAAGTCATTAGAACAGACCTCTGAGTCAGTGTAAATACAGATGATCAGAAAGAAAATAAGCGAGGAGGAAATTATCTCTTGCATTTCCCCAGGTTCGGGAAATCTGGTGCACATAGAATCCAACTGCACAAAAGTAAATCAGCGATCGACGGTTTCTGAAGAGTAGAAAAACAGTAATCGTAAAGTATCTTTAATGCCACGGACAAGTGACAGCAGCATGCTCTGTACATGTTCATCGAACTACAATGGAGCAGGGCACGGTAACCAGCAAAGAAATAGCGGAAAAGTGGACTGCGACTTATCGACAGACCTGGATGCCACAAACCCAAATTCAGGTTTCCCGGGTGCTATTCGAGCAAACACAGTGTCAGAAGAACTCACGCTGTTTGAAAGATCAATAGAGATGTCTGAAAATCAACAAGCAGTCTCACCGAAGAAGACCAATTTGAACACAGTATTAAAGGTCAAGGCCAAGGTCAAGGTCAATGCGCGCAGCTCGTTTTTGAAAGCTAAGTGAAAGTTCTAATCTTTTCAGGATTTCCTTATCCAAAGCTTAAATTACTAACTGATTTTTTGATAAAAACTTTGCACTTTTAATACTCTATCAACTGCTTATACCTGTGGTGCTCGTCCACTTCTACAAGCGTGTACATTTAGAGTCAACGTCTACAACCGTTATACTAAGAATTATTTTCAAGCACGTATCAAGGTCCTTGGTTAAAATTTTGGAATAAACATTTGTTGCGGAATATTATTCACTTGATTTTTTCCTAAGTTTGACCAAATAAAAGCCTCCTAGCAATAATGAGAACCAAAATCTTGGCTCGTCGCAAGCTCTCAGTCATTGCACCGAAGCGTTGCTTGGTTGCATCAAGTAGTCACAGCAGTGATATGCATATGCAACCAATCGTTCAAGCTAAGCAGCTTGATCTCTCTGCTTTACACAATTGTAATGATTTTATGTTAAAGTTGGGATAAGTTCTCTCTATACTGGGGAACTTATTCGACGGTGACATCTCTGCTCTTCCCTCTCAGGAATGTCAGCGTCTGGATTCTCTCGACCATTTGGTTGCCTGTGAAACATCAGACCGACAGAAACGAAATTATAATTTTCCTTTTTAAAAGATGTTTCCCGAGACAGACGACCCATTGACGTTACCGTAGACTTCCTCTACTCGTGTGGTTTCAACTTCAAAATAGCGGAAGCCAAATGCCTCTCCTCACGTAGCAAAAATTCACCTATATTAGTCACCCTTTGTTCACCAATCGAGGTGAACTCCATTTTCGCACAAAGTGGTCGCATTTCTCGTTATCTAGAGGTTGCAAAATGTTTCCTTTGTCGGGATCTTACACCGATGGAGCGAAGGAATGTGTCTCCCCTCTTGCATAGGTCTTCGGCCTCTCAATCCATTATCCATAATTCTGGTCATGGATATGCAAACCATAACGAGATGATACAGCAATCTACTACAGTGGCCTGTTCAAAAACCTCCTTAACTTCAACTCCCGCTCTTCTTTTAACAAATCCGTTTACGCCCTCTTCCTCGCGAATAGGAATTTCCAACGCAGTAGCTATCAGCCATGTCGTTAGCCCACATTTAACGTCAGTTACTCCGTCTAAAGTGCCAAGACCGACTGCTTCTCCGTTTCAACGTAGTTCTCCTTGTATTCCTACTGTGGACTTAGTCAAGAAAACTGGGTCAAGACCACCTCGTTCCCATTCCACGGTATCCACTCCGGTCACAGCTGTCCAATCGATTAAACTTATCAATAACCTGGGCAAGTCAAAGTATGCTCCAAACTTAAGTTCCAAAAAGAAAAACGCCATTAAAGTTTGGAAAACTCCTACCCTCCAGCATCTACCATACATAACCAAAATTACCTTAGCAATTATCCCAACCAATCAACTTCTCAGGCTTCCCCATTATTTAACATTATCCCTTACGGTAACAGTTTTCCAAAACAATTTGTTCCATTTTGAAATCTTATTCTCCCCCCATATTATTCCAATATTCCTCAAAATCCAATTTATAGGCCTCCTTTATTTCGCTAACGCAGAAAATAGCCTTCCTCTCAATGGATACCACCCAAATCTGTTTCTCTACAATAATCCTAATTTAGTAAGCAGTAACAGCTTAGCTAATTGTAGACAGCAGCAATTTTACTTTCCGTCCGCACCTTCCCCTCTACAGGTTACTTCCCCACCACCAAGTCTTCCTTTTTTATAAGTAACGATAACCCTAGTTTGGAAACTCGAACTACGCTAGATGTCATATTACTTAATGCTAGATCTGTTTTACATAAGATGGTCCAACTGAGAGCCATTGCTTTCGAGTTAATGCCTGATGTATTATGTGTAACTGAATCTTGGACCCATCCCTTAATTTCCGACTCTTTGCTTGTCATAGACCAGTATGATCTCTACCGTCAAGACCGCATTAGCAAGCGTGGTGGTGGTTGTCTTCTCTATATTAAAGCTTCATTTAAGCACATCCCTTTTTATCAAGATGTTACGTCATTCTCTGGTAATTACTGTTTCGCATCCATTATCCTGCGCCCCTGGCAAAAGGCTATTCTCGGATGTATTCACTACCCGTCTTATTCATCGACCGATGATGATGTGAAACTTTGTGAAATTTTTAAATTTGGTTTCGGAGTCCAATTTCAACATTAAAATAATCGCCGGGGATTTTAATTTTCCTGAAATCGACTGGATTTCAAACTTTTGTCCACCCAGATTTCAGCCTTTCCTCGATACCATTAATTTTTCTAATTGGTCCCAGCTTGTCCGTTCTTCAACGAGAGACAAGCATATTTTTAGACCTGATTTTCACAAACGACATTGCTCCCCTCTTCGTTGATTTTAAGCAGGGCCTCTTCAAAAGTGACCATACACTAATTCACTGTTGCCGTCCGATTTTTTCATCGAAAAAGGCTAGTGCCGTTCATACCTATCATGCTTTTGACCTCGCAGATATGAGCTTAATAAGTAACTTTTTGGACTCATTGGACTGGCAGCATCTCTCCTCCATGAACGACGCAGCAAATCATTGTGACTTCATGTCAGTCGTATCAAATAACATCCTGGAGCTTGTGCCAACAAAAATAGTCAAGCCCTACGTCTCGGAAAACACCGTTCCTCACTTTCTTTTGCCAGGACTAAAGAAATTGAGGAAGCAGTTGAAAGATCAAAATACCAGTTCGTTATCTGTACATCTACGGATCGTAGAGATTTTTGAATAAGCCTCTAAGATTCGTCTTGCACTTGACAGACAGAGGCAATCCTGCGCATTCAGTGGACCAAACTCTGCAAAATCTGTTGCTCAACTGTTCCGCCGTCGATCCTGCTATAAACGAGGTTATGAAATTCCTCCATTACTAAACGAAGACAAGAACTTTGTTCTCGAAGACTCTGACAAGGCAGAACTGTTTATTGCGTTCTTTGCAAATCATCTTACGATGGAATCTGAACCGGTTCCGACGTTTCAGGCATCCTCATTGAATGTTATCAGCACTATTGATTTCTCCATTGAACAAATTCGTAAGCAAATAATTCGTCTAAAATCTCGCACTCTTCGGGGACTGACGGTATTCCAAACTCAGTTATTAAGAGAGTGCCGAGCTTCCACCGATTGCTTAGCCATATATTCTCAGTTTAACTTTCAAACGGATTCTTTCCTGATTCATGGAAGACATCTATTATTCTTCCTGTCTCTCAAGTCGGGATCTCGTTCGGACGTAAATAATTATCGAGGTGTTCACAAAACCCCGGCTCTAGCAAAACTTCTTGAAAAAATTATTTTTAATCAAATTCTTGACTTTTGCCTAGAAAATAAGCTCTTAAGTTACACGCAATATGGTTTTTTACATGGGAGATCATGCGAAGTGTGCCACTTAGCTTTTCTTAACCTCGTCACTTCCCTTCGTAATGAGCAGCAGTCAGTGGTTGTGATCTACTTTGACCTGAGCAAAGCCCTTGACAAGGTACCGCACAGACGTCTTCTGGTGAAACTGGAAGCCCTCGGCATCCGGCCTCCTCTCCTTGACTTCATTGGTTCCTACTTGTCTAACCTCAGCCAGAAGGTCTTAGTAGGTAATAGCTATTCGAGGCCTCAGCCGATCACGAGTGGCGTCTTTTTCAAGGCACGGTTCTAGGTCCCCTTCTCTTCATTCTGTACATAAACGAAATTTCAACTTTTCTCACAAATTCGCAAAATTTCGTTTACGCTGACGATCTCAAGTGCATTTATTCATTTTCTAAATACTGCTAATAGTTGCGTTGACACAATGAACAGTGATCTACTTATGCTCTCACGTTGGAGCTTTACTTGGCAGATGAAATTTTCTCCATTCAAGAGGAGTTTCATGTGTTTTAGCCCCGCCAAGCTTCCTGGACCCCTAGTATTTCAAAATAGTACACTTTTAGAACGATCAACCATAAAAGACAAAGGTCTAAGTTACACAAATAAGCTAGCATAATCGCCTCATGCAGATTGAATTTCTGCAAAGGCTGCAAAGATATGTGGTTTTATATCACATAATTTCTTCCTTCCGGAAATAAAGTTAAACCTTTACCGCATGTTTGTTCTTCCTATCCTAGAATACTGCTGTCCCCTCTTTGGGCTGATGAACGCCTCTGACCGCGGTACAATTGAAAAATTTCAGAGGGATTTCCTCGAAGACTATTTTCTCATCCTGGATCCAGTATCTCTTATACGGATAGATGCCAGTTAGCAAACATTAAATTTCTGTGGGTTAGAAGACTCGAAGCCAGTCTTTGCTTCCTGTTTCGCGTTAACTGTAGTCCAAATCTCCCACGAATAAACGCTCTCAATCCGGTAGATCGACCCTATGCCACTCGTAATTCTTCCATGATCATTTTACGTCCCCGTATCTGCACAAGTAACCGGTTTCAGTTTTTTGCCTCTAAATATGCTTTAATATGGAATACTCTTCCACTGCAAATTAGGTTGTCGTCTACATTAGCTATTTTCAAAACCAAAGTACGCAAACATTTAACTTCGGAAGATATAAAGTCCTTATTGTCTGTTTCCTTCTCAAACTCGCAAATTTTGGATTTTGAAAAGGGTCCTCCTGGTATCTGAGGCAGCTCTCTTGATATTATATTGGTCTCTAATTATATTTCCATCATCCTTTGCAGTCAGTCTTTCCATTCACTTTTTCTTCCCCTCCTTTTAAACTAGCATTACCAACTCTTGACAACCTTGATACTTTCCTCCGAATTTGCAACCCTGACGATAGTCTCCAGGTTCTGTTGATGATCGAGGCGGGTTCTAATTGTTTCGCCCCTTTGGTGATGGACTATGCAGTCAGCAAGGTCGCATCTCGATGATGATCTCGTGACCTCTACTGTCCCCTCTTCGTTTCGACCATGTTTTCTACGATAAGTTCGTCCTCTTTCACCTCCACTGGTGTTTATAAACAGTAGCTCTGACTGCTATATTATCTCTTACCCGACAAGGAGCGTCCCGAACACTCATACGTTGTCAGCAACATCACAATACTATCCCATTGCAGTTAGCTATTAATTTTTTAGTGAAGTGGTTTTTTCTGCTATTTTTTTAAAATTGGCGGCTCGCCGAACTCCACCTCCGATTTAACCGTAGGAGTTTTTTAAATACTTCTTTTCCAGTTCACCGTATATGCCAAAGATTTTTAACTTTTGTTTTAAAAATGGCAAATCGTTTTGAATCGGATATGTTTACCATACTACTCATTTCTGCTGTTCATATGGATGCTCACTTAGTGCAGCAATTATCCACTTTGTATTTATTTAAACCACGGTACTAAGTTTGTAATGATGGGGCCCTCTGGGCCTTAAATATACAATTTATTTATTTATTTTTTATTAAAGACTGTAACAAAAAGCATGATTCAACCTTCAATCACTAAACGAAAGCAGGATGCAGAAACGAGTTTTTCCGTGACAGATCATTTTGTCTGGTAGTTAAGGGAGTCTCAGAGGCTACTGGGGAAACGCCAAAAGAAAGGGTTAAACAGGATCTGCTGACATTCCAAAATTTATTGAATGATACGAAAGAAACTGGTGTGATAGTTTAAATCAAAAAGATCTTTTGCATTGTTGCCTCTCGTTAGAAATGAAACGCATGAGGCGCGACCAAGACTGTTAAAAGTCGTATTGGGGAGCAAACAGCAGGTAGATATATTGCTCTCTCGAAAGTCTCGACTACGAAAGAATAATCGTGGTTTTTTTCAGCCGTATTACTCTCTCCACGACCGGATGAAAATGAGGACACTGGTAGCAGAATTGAAAAGACGTCAATACGAGGGGGAACAAAACTTGAAAATTGTAGACAAAAAAATCGTCAAAAAAAGTGCGCTCGTTTTTATGGGAACCTCGGGTGAAATTGACGGCAACCACGCCGGTCAACAGCCCTACCAAATGCCTATATATTTGAACCATAACAGGGGACTGGATATCTCTTGCGAAATATCCAGCAATAATTGCCATGCGCAAGAAAGAACCAACAATCTTCAGAAATCGACGGAACAACACAAGATTAAAATTGATGTACACAAATGTGCAGAGTCTATTGAACAAAAAGGACGAAATCAAACTGATCGTGGACCATTTACAACCTGACTTCATAGCCCTAACTGAAACGTGGTTAAGTGAACAAATCGCAGACAGAGAAGTCAGGATAGACGGATTTTAGCTTATCCGCAGGGATAGAAACGGACGTAGGGATGGTGGAATCGCAATGTTCATTCGAGAAGACATTGACTTCATTCCGGATGGGCCCTCGCCAAATAGGAACTCGTCTGGTGAAATAATTAGTTGTAAACTAAAGGTCCCAAACCAACAGCACCTCCATATTGCCGTGGTTTATTGACCCCCAGGACAGCGAACTGACACAGACGAAGCACTCATCACAGAGGTAAAGCAAATCTGCCGTAGCAAACACTTATTAATACTTTGAGATTTCAATGCTCCCGATATCGATTAGGTATCAATGTACTGCTCGCGATCGGAAAAATCATTTGAACAGAAATTACTTCAGTTGGTAAATGACAAGTTTCTAACCCAACACGTCACAATGGAGATGCGGGTTCCAAAATGGGCAGCAGTCAAGCTGTTTGGATCTAATAATAATAGTTGTAATCATAAGTAGAGATGACAATTGCATCCTTGAATTAAGTTCTTACGTGCCGCGTGGATGAAGTAATCATTGTGTTCTTGCTTGGGAGTACAGTCATTTTTTTGTACCCAAACGTCGTGTAGTTAGGGAAAGAAATGTATGGAAACGGGATTATCCCAAAATGAAAGAATTAAAAGAATGGGATAGACTGGAGCACTGCACATGTATCTGACCAAGACGCTGCCTGGTTCTTCATAAGTAACTTTATTCAGCAGTTTGTAGAGAAATTCTGCCCACTTAAATGGCAATCGCGCGTCTACCCGACCCGAGTGGGTGACATCGGAAATAAAAAGGTGTCTTAAGAAGCAAAAGAAGACTGTGCAGGACATACGCCAGATATCAACAGCCCGAAATATTTTCGCTTTTAAGAAACAGTAAAATCGGTGTCGGAATCTTCTGAGAAAAGAAAGATCAGCCTTTGAGTCAGAAAAAGTCAAAGACATACCAAGAAATTTGAAAAGGTTTTTTGCTTACATTAATAAGGTAAAACGAAATCGGGACTCCATTTCTTGTCCAAAATACTATCAGGGAAACAGGCTAACTGATTACTCTGATTATACCAGCCTCTTATCCAATTTCTTTATGTCCATGTATACGGAGGAACCACCTTTTGACGAGGAAAGAATACTAAAGTACTGCCACATCTACAAACAAAACAAGCACGGTGTCGTTCCCAATGGAACCAGTAAAAAAACCTGAAACAGCTACAGCCCACTAAATCACCTGGCCCAGATGGTATATCCGCAAAAGTTCTAAATTAACTCACAGACCAGCTGGCCTCTACACTCTCCAAGATATTTGAAAGTTCGATGGAGGCGGGGGCTCTGCCTACCGAGTGAAAGATAGCCAACATAACCCCTATCTTTAAAGAAGGAGAGAGGACATCACCAAACAGTTTCCGACCAGTCAGCCTCTCAAGTATCTGTTGCAAAATAATGAAGATAATAAAAACTGAACTGATGAGGCATCTTGAAGAGAATAACTTGCTAAGTTCATATCAACATGGATTTCGAAATGGTCAATCCTGCCTCAAAAACCTGCTCACATCCATGGAAAGTTGGACAAAATCATTAGAAATGGGTTTGTCAGTCGATGCGGTCTACATTGACTTATGCAAAGCCTTTGACAGGGTTCCACACAGACGTTGGATCTTTAAGCTGCGTTAAATTGTTGTGACTGGCAACCTACTCAAATGATTGGCCGACTTTCTCACAGACAGGCGCCAGCGTGTTTGTATAGGAGACGCAATGTCGCACTGGGAAACCGTTCACAGTGGAGTTCCCCAGGGCAGCGTTCTGGGTCCCATTTTGTTTCTGATATACGTGAACGACTGCCTTGATTGTCTGACATGCGAGAAGGTTATGTTCGCTGACGATCTGAAGTTATGGAGCTCAATTAAAAAACCTGAGGATGCACGGAAATTACAACAACACTTAGATCGCTTGCAAACTTGGTGTGATATATGGCTGCTGAACCATTATTTTAAAAAATGCTAAATCATCCGACTGCGGTCTAGTTACAGATTGATTATTAGGTTTGAATATCAGTTCTTCATTAGTGGTCACCAACTCCAGGAGGTAAACATGCTAAAGGAATTGGGTATATGGATAACAACCACTCTCAAACCATAGTCGCACTGTGCGAATATAGAAAATAAAGCTATGTGTATCTTAGGCGCAATCAGGAGATCCTTCGTTAATTTTGACGGAAAGCTTTTATTGGTGCGTGTTCGGAACATTTATCCGACTGGTGTTGGAATATTGCGTTCAGGCGTGGTGCACTTGGGCGAAACATGACTATGCACTACTGGAGAAAGTTAAATAATAAATAAATAAATACATTGCATATTAAAGGCCCAGAGGGCCCCATCATTACAAACTTAGTACCATGGTTTAAATAAATACAAAGTGGATAATTGCTGCACTATGTGAGCATCCATATGAACAGCAGAAATGAGTAGTATGGTAAACATATCTGATTCAGAAAGATTTGCCATTTTTAAAACAAAAGTCAACAATCTTTGGCATATACGGTGAACTGGAAAAGAAGCAGTAAAAAAACACCTAGTGTTAAATCGGAGGCGGAGTTTGGCGAGCCGCCAATTTAAAAAAAAGGAGAAAAAAACTGCTTCACTAAATAATTAATAGCTTAATGCAATGGGATAGTATTGTGATGTTGCCGACTACGTATGAGGGTTCGGGACGCTCCTTGTCGGGTAAGAGATAATATAGAAGTCAGAGCTACTGTTTATAAACACCAGTGGAGGTGAGAGAGGCCGAACTCATCATAGACAACATGGTCGAAACGAAGAGGGGACAGTAGAGGTCACGAGATCATCATCTAGATGCGACCTTGCTGACTGTATAGTTTATCACCAAAGAGGCGAAACCATCAGAACCCACCTCGATCATCAACAGAACCTGTAGACTATCGTCAGGGTTGCAAATTCGGAGGTAAGTAGGAAGGTTGTCAAGAGTTGGCAATGCCAGTTTAAAAGGAGGGGAAGAAAAAGTAAATGCAAAGATTGACCCTGCAGAGGATGATGGAAATATAATTAGAGACCAATATAATATCAAGGGAGCTGCCTCAAATACCAGGAGGACCCTTTTCCAAATCCAAAAGTTGCGAGTTTGGGAAGGAGACAGACAATAAGGACTTTATATCTTCCGAAGTTAAAAGTGTGCGTAATTTGGTTTTGAAAATAGCTAATGTAGACGACAACCTAATTTTGCAGTTCAACGGAGGGCGACCAAACTAGTCAGCGGATTGGAATGCCTACCATATGAGGGCCGACTAGAATGACTTATATTTTTTCCTCTCTCTTATAGGCAATTCAGAGGGGATATGACCTTAGTCTTAAAACTAGTGAGAGGAGTTGATTGTGCTCTGCAGATGGCTGACTTTATTGAATTGGCAAACATGACAAGTCTCCGAGGTCAACAATACAAACTGAAAGGAAAACATGCCAAACTTGAAGTGCTGGCCAACTTGTTTTCCCAACGGGTGATTGAAGAATGGAACAAACTGCCAACTTCGGTTGTTCAGACTGAAAGCATTGAAATGTTTGAAAGAAGACTTGATGAATTTTTACTTGATGGACATATATTTACTATATATACTAAAAACGACTATCGCCATGTAACATTTGCTTATTTTGCTAGCGCTTATCTGTAAATAGGGTTTTTAAAGGTTTTGCCTATCTCTATTATGTAAAGTGAATTATACTGAATTATTATTAATCTTCAGCTCACTCCTGCTATTGACCTCTTTGTGATGGTCCCTGAGAAACACCATTTTGGTTCACCGTGTGACGATGACAAGGGACTGAAAGCTTGTACACGGACGTGTTTCAGCTGTCAGCGGAGTAAGGTCCAATGACACAACAAAGCTCATATCGTCATCTTCCCCTGTCACAACGCAAGGGTACGTTCCGTTCGTCTCGACCTTGTGAACCGCCTCTCTTTGTCCGATGGCTGTTTCTATCTCCTCACCTGTGTGGATCTTTTCACCAAGTGGGGGAGGCCATTTCTCAGCCTCATGTTCCTGCTCTCATGGTGAGCGAGGCTTTCCTCAGTCGTTGAGTTGTCATTTTCGGTACCCCTCCCCTATCACGACTGATCACATTGCACAGTTCCAATCTTATCTTTTCGAGTCTCGCCTCTCCTTCTTAGGCTGTACTCACATTCGCATGATAGAATATCATCCGGCTGCAAATCGGATGAACGAGTGATTTCACCGCCAGCTGAAGACCTCTCTGCGCGCCAATGGTGATCTGGAGAACAAGCCGAACCCTATTCCCCGCGACCTTTTGGGCATCCGTTCTGCTCTTAAGCCAGACCATGATTACTCCACCGCTTGACTGGTGTTTGGCGTCACCGTTCGACATCTTGGTGAGATAATCCTGCCAAATCCTCGTGATTCGGTGGAGGATTCTGCTAACTTCCTGCATCACCTCCGCTAATTCAGGCGAGCTCCCTCCCATTTCCACCCAGTCGATTAGTCTCCAAGTCTCATATCTAGAAACACCTGGTGACCTGCTCTCACATCTATCTCTTATGTGATCGAGTACGCCGGCGATTAGAACCTCCCTACGACTGACCATTTCAGGTTGTCTCTCGAGAAAAGAAGACGTTCCGCAGCCAACGCGGAAATTCGAGGAGGTTTTGAGCGTGGACCGTTTACAGCTGCTGTCCTGGACACCGCCAGACGAGCCCTGTGGTTCACTACCCTCTGCTCATCCTGCTTTTCCATCCTCTATCTTTCCGTCCGGCAACAATTATTAGCATATTTTTAATAAACCTCTATCCCTCCGTCCGGCAACACTTATAAACATAACTTCAATACACCTTTAAATATCTGATGCCATCAATTACACGATCAACATCATGTTAGAAACAAACAAATTCTTTTGCATATCACAGAAACAAAACAAATACTTAAACGTGTCATTATCATAAAAACGTAATCTGCTCCTTTTTCATCACAGCCATCAGTTGACCTACCAGACTAAAATAATTGCAGCAACAACCCTTGACATAACTTCATGAAGGGAGTAATCCAACAGTAGCGTACTATGGCCACCCTCACCAAGGGTTGCAAAAGAATACACTTAATCGATGTAAGAGATGTTCTTAAAAATATTAGGTCAAGGCAATTGGCTCTCTGGTTCTCTCTTAATCTCGTTGGTATGGTAACCTTCTGTACCAGAGGTTAGTCCAGAGTGAGATCCATTAGCTTGCTGCCAAAGTAAGTAAACGCACATCAACTGTCAAATTTTCCCATTCTACTGTAGGTGTATTGAAATCTCCAGCAAAAAGCACCTTCTTTTGACTTGCCACTTCCTTGGCCAAATGAAAGAGTGACTCATCAGTTGCACTTAGAATGTTTGGTGGTCTGTAGATCATCAAGAATTGTAGGTTTTGTGAACAATTCTTTTTAAGCTTTATCCAGGGAAATTGATATACAAGGAAAACGGTGTGCGCTTGTTCAACTGCCAATATTCCTATTCTTACATATACGGCCACTCCACCTCCCTGTCTTTTTTCTCGGTCTCTTCGAAAGAGCTGGTATCCATCTATCGAAACCTCGCTAATCGCGATTTCGGCTTTGAGCCATTTTTCCGTAATGGCAATGACATCGGGGGTTCGTTCTGGGACAAGTGCCTTGAGTTCGTCCATTTTCGAACGGAGACTCTGAGCATTGGTATACAAACATCTCAATTTAGTCTGGGCAACTCCTCGATATAGACTTCTGCTCATTTCTTGGGATTGAATGTCAGGATCTGTCAGTACTTTCTGAGACGAACTGGTGTCCATCCCGCCCACGCTGAGGTCTGACAAGTGGTGGTCAACCGAGTTCTGTAGCGCCGTTCTTTTGTTATACGTGATCTGTACCTTTACGTACTTCGTATTTAGTGTCCTACGTCTCGGTGAGGATCCGCCTCGATGATGTGCAGGGTCTGCCACAAGAAAGACCGCTTCGTAAATTATATTTCCCCATCCTTTTTCGGAGACATTTTTCATCTGTTCGGTTCTCTTCAGTTCTGTTCTCAGCATTATAGTTCATGTGAACCACCCAATTTCCCTAAACGGAATGTTTTGTGCAGGGTAACGCGTTCGCCATCTTGAAAAATCAAATTTGAGCATGCTCGGAGCAGACTGAGTTAATGTTTTACCCTTTTCTTCGCAATTAGAGAAGTAGACTTGAGAGCCTCTTTTATAACGAGAATGCGTTTTCAGTCAAAATGTCTGTTTGGTGACTTGGTGCTCTGATTGGTTTATAGGGCTTCAGTATCAGGAAGAATACTACTTTGGTCAACAATGCTGTTTGTGTCAGTACTATCAACGATTCCTAAACATCCTTTGAACATCTTACGATGAAGAATTTAATCATCTGGTTATGTAGTACGCCATCTGGTTATGGGCAAGCTATAGCTGGTGGTTAGTAACCTACACGACTCATAAATACCTATCCTCTGGCAATGCGCATGGGCTTTCAGTTTAATGATTTGTATACCCATTATATAAAAAGTAGCTTTTTTGCTATTTTTAAATTTTATTAAAAAAATTATGATTATTTTACATTTTTAAATGTTTTTGGATAGCGTCTTTATTTTATATATGATTTTATGATTGTTTAACAATTTGCTTCAAAATTAACTTGCAAAACTTATAATTATTTATCTCAGTCTGTTAATAGTATATTTATTCCGTTTTTAACATCAATTATGCTCTACGTAATTCGAATGCGCAACGAGCCGCATGCCTAGGTTTTGATATAGCTTAATGAAACGAATTGCACTAGCTGTTTCATACAGCTTGATCTAACATAATCAACACTATGTTGTAAATACAAATATGAAGACTGTAGGACTGCATTGAAAGTTTCTTACCGTTGCACTCTTCCTGCTCCTAATCTTTTTCACCTTTTTAACAATCAGTCAAATAAGTCTAATAAGTCGGCAAACCCCACACCGGAATCGACTGCACTCGCATCTGATTGGAATCGACCGCAGACGTTTCTACCTCTGTCGAATGAATACTCTCGAACGTCAATAACAGACTAGTCTTGACTCTAACCATTACTACCCTGATAAATTCATCCCCATTCTGTATAGCTGTTTTTACTTCAATTTCTGCTATTTCTTAACCTTGGAAAATCGTTTTTTTTTACTAAAAACAAACTCTTCATTTCGAACACTGCTTTTTAAGTAAACAAAAAAACCAAAGCAAACGTGGTAAATGAAAAGAGCAGTTTGTTTTAAGTTTTGTTCCTGTGCTCTAAGGATTTGACGGCGCCCAAGCAGTGCTAAATCAATAAATAAATTTAAATTTAATGGAAACCCCTGTTGTAAACTTTGCAATTTTTTTCATCACATGCCCCTGTTTCACCTGCAGAGGATTCCTCTTGAGCGTCTATCGGAAAAAACGAGTTTTGTTCGGAGTTGGAACACATTTCTCGAGAAATCATCTTGCTCTTTTTCGACTTCGGCTCCTTGCTCTTTGGTCCTTCCAGTTTGACGAGATTTTCAACATCAACCATTTTGTGTCATCGGGCAGCGATGCCACATGTGTTTGCGCATCCAGAGCATTACTGCTTCTGTACAAATAAATAAATTGCATATTTAAGGCCCAGAGTGCCCCATCATTACAAACTTTGTTTCATGGTTAACATAAATACAAAGGGGATAATTGCTGCACTATTTGAGCATCCACATGAACAGCAGAAATGAGTAGTATGGTAAACATATCGGATTCAGAACGATTTACAATTTTTTAAACAAAATTCAACCATCTTTGGCATATAAGGTGAACTGGAAAAGAAGCAGTTAAAAAACTCCTAGGGTTTAATCGGAGGCGGAGTTCGGCGAGCCGCCAATTTAAAAAAATTAGGAGAAAAAACTGTTTCACTAAAAAATTAATAGCTAGTGCAATGAGATAGTATGGCGATGTTGATGACATAAGTGTTTGGAACGCTCCTTGTCAGGTAAGAGAAAATACGGCAGTCAGAGCTACCGATTATAAACACCAGTGGAGGTGACAGAGGACGAACTCATCGTAGACAACAGAATCGAAACGAAGAGGGGACAGTAGAGGTCACGAGATCATAATCGAGATGCGATCTTGCTGACTGCATAGTCCACCACCAAAGAGGCGAAACCGTCAGAACCCGCCTCGATCATCAACAGAACCTGAAGACTATCGTCAGGGTTGCAAAACTCGAACGAAAGTATCAAGGTTGTCAAGAGTTGGCGATGCTAGTTTAAAAGGAGGGGACGAAAAAGTGAATGCAGAGATTGACTCTGCAGAGGATGATGGAAATATTTTTAGAGATCAATATAATATCAAGGGAACTGCCTCAAATACCAGGAGGACCCTTTTCAAAATCCAAAAGTTTCGTGTTTGGGAAGGAAACAGACAATAAGTACTTTATATCTTCCGAAGTTAAATGTTTGCGTAATTTGGTTTTGAAAATTGCTAATTTAGCCGAAAACCTAATTTGCAGTTAAGATAATTCAGTATGAAAGCAAATTTGGAGAAAATAAAATGAGAACGGTTTTGAGGAGGAATTACGAGTGGAAAAAAGGGTCGATCTACCGGAGTGAGAGCGTTTATTCGTGCGAGATTTGGGCTAGAGTTAACGCGAAAATGGAAGCAGAGACCGGCTTCGAGCCTTCTAAGCCACAGAAATTTAATGTTTGCTAACTGGCATCTATCCGTATAAGAGATACTGGATCCAGGAAGAGAAAATAGTCTTCGAGTAAAAACCCTCTTTACTTTTTCAATCTGACTGCGGTCAGAGGCGTTCATCAGCCCAAAGAGGGGACAGCAGTATTCTAGGATAGGAAGAACAAACATGCGGTATAAGTTTAACTTTATTTCCGGATGGAAGAAAATTTGTGAAATAAAACCACATATCTGTGCAGCATTTGCAGAAATTCGATTTGCATGAGGTGATAATGCTAGATTATTAGTGTAACTTAGACCTTATTCTCGTATAGTTGATCGTTCTAAAAGTGTACTGTTTTGAAATACTAGGAGTCCAGGAAGCTTTGCGAGGCCAAAACACATGAAACTGCTCTTGGATGAAGACAATTTCGTCTGCCAAGTAAAGCTCCAACGTGAGAGCATAAGTAGATCAGTGTTGATTGTATCAACGCAACTTTTGGCAGTGTCTTTAGAAAATGAATAAATGCACTTGAGATCGTCAGCGTAAACGACATTTTGTGAATTTGTGAGTAAAGTTTAAATTTTGTTTATGTACAGAATGAAGAGAAGGGGACCTAGAATCGTGCCTTGAAAAACGCCACTCGTTATCGGCTGAGGCATCGAAAAGCTATTACCTACTAAGACCTTCTGGCTGTGGTTAGACAAGTACGAACCAATGAAGTCAAGGAGAAGAGGCCGGATGCCGAGGGCTTCCAGTTTCACCAGAAGACGTCTGTGTGGTACCTTGTTAAAGGTTTGCTCAGGTCAATGTAGATCACAACCACTGACTGCTGCTTATTACGAAGTGAAGTGATGAGGTTAATCAAAGTTAAGTGACACATTTTGCATGATCTGCCTGGTAGAAAACCATATTGCAAATCGCTTAAGATCCTATTTTTTGTTCAAAAGTCGAGAATTTGATATAAAAATATTTTTTTAAGAATTTTAGTGAGAGCTGGGATTTCGTGCACGCCTCGATAATTTATTTACGTCCGAACGAGATCCCGACTTGAAGATAGGAAGAATAATATACGTCTTCCATGAGTCAGGAAAGAATCCGTTTACAAGATAAACTGATAATATATGGCAAAGCTATCGGGAGAAGCTTCGGCACTCTCTTAATAACTGAATTTTGAATTTCGTCAGTCACCGAATAGTGCGAGTTTTTTAGACGAATTATTTGCTTACGAATAAGTTCTAAGGAGAACTCAATAGTGCTGATAACATTCAATGAGGATGCCTGAACCGTCAGAACCAGTTCAGATTCCATCGTTAGATGATTTTCAAAGAACGCACAAAACAGTTCTGCCTTATCAGAGTCTTCGAGAACGAAGTTCTTGTCTTCGTTTAGTAATGGAGGAATTTCATAACCTCGTTTAGAGCAGGATCGACGGCGGAACAGTTGAGCATCAGATTTTGTAGAGTTTGGCTCACTGAGTGCGCAAGGTTTCCTCTGTCTGTCAAGTGCAAGACGAATCTTAGAGGCTAGTTCGAAAAGCTCTGCGATCCTTAGATGTACAGATAACGAACTAGTATATTAATCTTTCAACTGCTTCTTCAATTTCTTTAGTCATGGCAAAAGAAAGGGAGGAACGGTGTTTTCCGAGACGTAGGGCTTGACTGTTTTGGTTGGCACAAGTTCCAGGATTTTATTTGAAACGACTGACATGAAGTCACAATGACTTGCTGCGTCGCTCATGGAGGAGAGATGCTGCCAGTCCAGTGAGTCCAAAAAGTTACTTATCAAGCTCACATCTGTGAGGACAAAAGCATAATACGGTGCTAGCCTTTTTTGATGAAACAATCAGAAGGCATCAGTGAATTAATATATGGTTACTTTGAAAGAGGCCTTCTTAAAATCCACGAAGAGAGGAGCAATGTCGTTTGTGAAAATCAGGTCTAAAATAGGCTTGTCTCTCGTTGAAGAACGGAAAAGCTGGAACCAATTAGAAAAATAAATGGTATCGAGGAAAGGCTGAAATCTGGGTTGATAAAAGTTTGAAATCCAGTCAATTTCAGGAAAATTAAAATCCCCGGTGATTATTTTAATGTTGAAATTGGACTCCGAAACAAATTTAAAAATTACACAAAGTTTCGCATCATTATCGGATGATGAATTACGCAGGTTGTAAATACATGCTAGAATCGCCTTTTGCCGGGGCGATAGGATAATGAATGTAAACAGTAATTACCAGAGAATGACGTAACATCTAGATCAAATGGGAAGTGCTTAAATGAAGCTTTAATATAGAGAACACAACAACCACCGCGCTTGCTAATGCGGTCTTGACGGTAGAGATCATACTGGTCTATGACACGTGAAGAGTCGGAAATTAAGGGATAGGTTAAAGATTCAGTTACGCATAAAACATCGTACATTAACTCGAAAGCAATGGCTCTCAGTTGGACCATTTTATGTAAAACAGATCTAGCATTAAGTAATTGCATCTAACGTAGTTCGAGTATCCAAACTAGGGTTATCATTATATATAAAAAAGGAAGACTTGGTGGTGGGAAGTAAACTCTAGAGAGGAAGGTGTGGGTGGAAAGTAAAATTGCTGCTGTCTACAATTAGCTAAGCTGTTACTGCTAACTAAATTAGGATTATTGTAGAGAAACATTTTTGGGTGTTATCCAATGAGAGGAAAGCTATTTTCTGCGTTAGTGAAAATAGGAGGCCTTAAAATAGGATTTTGAGGAATATTGGAATAATACGGGGGGAGAATAAGATTTCACAACGGAACAACTTGTTTTGGAAAAATGTTACCATAAGGGGTAAAGTAAATAAATTGGGGAGCCCGAGAAGTTGATTGGTTGGGGTAATTGCTAAGGAAATTTTGGGTATGAATGGTAGATGCTGGAGGGTTAGGAGTTTTCCAAACTTTAATGGCGTTTTCTTTTGGAACTTAAGTTAGGAGCATACTTATGCTTGCCTAGGTTATTGATAAGTTTAGTAGATTGACCCGCTTAGAACGGATTGGATAGCGTGAAATGGGAACGAGGCTGACTTGACCCAGTTTGTTTGACTAAGTCAACAGTAGGAATACCAAGAAAACTACGTTGAAACGGAGAAGCAGTCGGTCTTAGCACTTTAGACGGAGTTACTGTCATTATAGGCCGGTTTTCGACATGGCTGATAGCTACTGCGTTGGAAATTCCTTTTCGCGAGGAAGAATGCGTTAAATGGATTCTTTGATAGAAGAGTGGGAGTTGAAGTTAAGGAGGTTTTGAACCGGGCACAATAGGAGATTGCTGTACCGTCTCGTTATGGTTTGCAAAGCCATGATCAGACTTATGGATAATGGATTGAGAGGCCGAAAACCTATGCGAGAGGGGAGACACATTCCTTCGCTCCATCGGTGAAAGATCCCGACAAAGGAAACATTTTGCAACTTCTAAATTATGAGAAATACGACCTCGTTGTGCAAAGATGGAGTCCACCTCGATTGGTGTAAAAAGGGTGACTAATATAGGTGGATTTTTGCTACGTGAGGAGAGGCGTTTGGTTTCCGCTATTATTTAGTTGAAACCGCACGAGTACAGGAAGTCTACGGCGACGTCAATAGGTTGGCTGTCTCGGGAAACATCTTTGAAAAGAAAATAATAATTTCTTTTCTGTCGGTCTAATGTTTCACTGGCAACCAAATAGACGAGAGAATCCACACGCTGACATTCCTGAGGGGGAAGAGCAGAGATGTCACCGTCGAATAAGTTCCCCAGTATAAAGAGAACTGATCCAAACTTTAACATTAAATCATTACAATTTTGTAAAGCAGAGAGATCAAGCTGCTTAGCTTGAACGATTGGTTGCATATGCATATCACTGCTGTGACTACTAGATGCAACCAAGCAACGCTTCAGTGCAATGGATGAGAGCTTGCGACGAGCTCAGATTTTCGTTCTCATTTTTGCTAGGAGGATGATTTAATTTGGTCAAACTTAAGAAAAATCAGGCAAATAATATTCTACCACAAAAGTTTTTTTCCAAAATTTTAACTTAGGACCTTTATACGTGCTTGAGAAAACTTCTTAGCATAACAGATCCAATTGACTAATCGGGTGAAAACTTTGGTTCTAAATGTTCACGCCTGTAGGAGTGGAAGAGCACCACAGGTATAAGCTGTTGATAGAGTGTTTAAAACGCAAAGGTTTTATCAAAAAAACAGGTAGTAATTTAAGCTTTGGATAAGGAAATCCTGAAAAAATTAGAACTTTCAAGTAGCTTTCAAAAACGAGCTGGAGGACAGTAGTGAGGTCCAGGAGATGGTTTGATCTTCCGTTCAAAGGAAGGAAATGTCTACTGTTTTACTGTGCTCTGTAAACGCAGTGTCTTTTAGCTTTGCATCAGTATTCTCGAGGAAGCTATATTTGCCTATGTAAGTTCTTTTGTTCGAATTCTCGTTGTTGAGGGTGTTTATTGCCGGATGAAAAATGAACCTTTTCTTTTAGATCGGCCATGTCTTGTTTCAAGTTACTTATCTCTTTCTTTATAATAGGAATTTCCATAGGAGACGTACACACCCCAAGCACTTTTCTTCCTCGTAGGTGACATTTATTAGTGTTATCAGGCTTTTTGCCCGCTTGACAGGAGGAGAAGAAGTGATAGATTATCTGTCTTTACTATCATTTTCTCTTTGGTTACAACTTCGTTTATCAGATTTCCGTATTAATATGTTGAAGTGGTTAGGTGCGTCACCACAGGTTTCTTTGATGAGGGTTTGAATCCCGACCACGGCATCATTTTTTCCTGCGCAGATAAATCCTGAGCGTCTGTGTTTTCCATAACTCTTAGGTTATGTGCGAGTGCATTAAATTTAAAAATTTTCTTAAATAAATTGGCTAAGGTGCAATAATATTCAGCCGTCAGACTCTTAAGAACCATGCAACGACTCAGACTTTGTTGTGACTTCTCCTTCCCCGATTGAGAGCAGATTAAAGTAGCACACTGCTGGCATGAATTTCAGGTGCAGGTAAACGTTGAAGCCTGTATTATCATAGGCATAACCTCCAGGACGTGCAATAATACTCAGTGAATGAATATTTGGATAGCCGTATAATTGTCAAGTCTAAGTAAATAACTCAAAAAATTAGAGACTGGACAATCTACTTACGTGTTATTCCAAACCAACGTGTCTTCTACACTAGGATAGAGACTAAGATTTGGTGAACTCAGAACAACTGAAATTCGAAAGCAATTTCAAAAAATTCTAAAAATAATTTACTTGATAAATACCAACATACATTAAATCAACCTATTATGATCTGCTGTATACATACACGCTCTATTTTATATTCTCAGTGGACACCAAACATTATTTTAGCATCTATTCCGACAGCAGCGATAAATTCAGCAACATTACTAAAATTTTGAGGTTATGTATCCTTAATAAGCTTGCAGAGGTTAATCGTTCAAAAATGTTTGTTTGATTGAGATCAGTCAAAAACCAATATCATACGTACCAACATAATATAATAACCGGTGGGTAGAATTGCAATTTTCTAGCAGTTGAACATATCACGACGACAACCCGTTTTGACCTTTTTTAGAGATCAGTTCAACTGTAATAAACCTCTATTACACATGCGAATAAACCCAAATTAATGACATCTAAATAATAACAAGATAATTGTTAAGGGGAAGAGCGTGGACTATTTGCTAGTAGAAATTATAATTATATTGGGATTTGGTCATGAGGGGATCCTTTGGTGGGAATCGGCTGTGTTGGGCAGATATTTGGTAGGGCGGTAGGAGAACGAGTGGCGATGGCTGAAGGAAGCATCAGAGAGCGGTCTCCGGTCCAAAGTTATAAGCTTCAATTCTTCTCGGTATTTAAAAAACTTAATAGTTGTATTTAATGCCGGTTTACAGGCATTGTCAGATGAAATATTCAGTGGGGATCAGGCTGGCAGTGAAAAAAACTCCTGAATATATATAATAATAAGTGTTTTTCCTATCTTTATGTTATTCAGGAGAAAACACTGCTGCCTGTTAGGATGATAACAGTTCAGCTCAGGGAAGGGCTAACACAATTGCATTCTGTATTCAGGCCCTCTGTCTTTGCTAGGAACCGGGATTCTGCCCCAGGCAAGAATGCATCCGTGTATGGTTGCTCACTGTCTGCCGAAGAAGTTAACGGGTGAAAGCTGCAGAGATGGTGCCGTATCCCACAAGGTAACACCTGGGATCGGTTTTAGATGCCGCGCACTCCGTTGAACAGGAAAACAGATTCTACCGAGTTGGCACCCAGAATTGTTGGAAACTGTTCTGAATGCAAAGAACTAGTAAAAGTTATCTTAAACAAAGAATAACTTCACTGGATTTTTATTTTATGGGGAATTTTATTCCAAATGGCTATGGTGTTTACCGAAAAGAACCGACGATACTTAACTGTGCGAGCTAATGGAATAAATCAAAAGACATTGCGATGACTGCTGCGCCGAGGGTGGTCAAGCTGCCTCACAGTGGTGAGGGGATTAAATGTACGACTATTCAAAAGCTTAAAAAGTAAAAAGAGTTCCTTCTGCACTCGGAAAAACCATAAGGGATCAATGTTTACAAGCCCACAGCGTTCTTGATACGACAGATTACGGTGCTCCAGCGATAAAATTCTTTTCGTGAAGAAGTGCTGGACCGATTCTATTTTCTTCCGTTTGTTAGTGCACAGAAGGCTAAATAGAAACGAGCAGTATATATGTCGTGTTCTCCAGATGATTTTATAGCTTTACATAGAATAGAACAATGGGTACGCGTAAATCATACATTGTAGATCGAATAGAGCAATGACTGGTTAATAGGATTTTCAGTTCAGTGTTTATGGCCTTCAAGCCTCGTTCGGTAGTTACGACGTTTTGAAAGGTAGTACAAATATGAACTTCCTGACATTTCGAGGGGCCAATATCATAAACGGTAAAACGTGACACAAGTTAATAAGATAAGAGACTTCACAGGACAACTTGGGCATGCCAGCCAATTAGAGCACTGGTTCCTTGCGCTAGTAATCTGCTAGTGAACTGAGCTACTATAAAAAATTGAGAAACGTTGATTCCATATTTACACAACTAAGTCTAACTAATCGGCGAACCACACACAAGAACGATGCGCTTGTAGACACTCACAGCTGTTTGGATGTAATGGACCATCAAATAGCCAAAATTGTCTCTACCGCTGTCGAATGACTACTCGAAAATCCATAAGTTCCATATTATTCTTGAACCAAAAATTTCTTAAAACGAAATGTTAATTCCGATATTAAGTAGTAATTTATGCTCATATATTGCAATTTCTATGCATTTGAAAACAGGGTTTGTTTACTTACCACAAACTTCTCATTTCACACACTGTAAACCAAGCCTTAAACCAAAACAAAGCTAAAAAGGCAGCAGAAAGGAAGAGTTTGCTTTAGTTTTTTTTCCTGTGTTCTAAGGAAATTCATGTTACCCAAAAGTTGCTAAGTCGATATTATTATTATTATTTTTATAATATTTTTATAATGTTTCTTCCTCTACGTCCACATCCTCCAACTGTACGTACCTCCTCATATACCTATAGCCCTCAAGCTTCCAGCGGCACTCACTATTCCCCTGTGCCTCCTGTTTATATCCCCCGCAATGGATGTAATGTACATTTTCCTGATCGCTTGGTTACTCATGTTTTGAAATACGAACCCTGCCTTCAGCATAGCTACACATCACCTTCAGTCTAGAAAGGAGGGTGTGTGGCCGTTCGTTATTACTCGCACCGCTTAGTCTGCCGCTAATGGTTGAGACAGTTGGCTCATTTGATTGCAGACGCTGACTCACACCGACTGTCTTACGCTCCTGCTGCGACCACTCAAGTTTTTGAATCAGCCTCAAGAGTGCTCGAAGCAATCAATGTGCGTCATTTCAAGGATTGACTTCAAGCAAAAAATGACATCCTGGGATCAAGTTATCTTAAACGTTATCACACGCATGATAAATAGCCTGAAAAGACAGCAAATTGTAACCGCAAGCAGGCGCCCTTTCAGGATCTCTTTGTCTCAGCAAACTCTCGTTCTACCTCGATCGTTTTCACTGACATATGACTTGGGATACATTCGTGTTTCTAGCTTATAACTTCGACGATCATCTCCATAACAATGCTGCGGTTGCATACCATACCTATGGGCCTGTATTTTTTCACAGACGCCTGGCTACGTCACTTTTGTAGAAGAGTTATATGCGAAGCTTCCAATCGATAGGAAGTGCTCCAGAGTCAACTGAACTTTAAAACGAGCCTTGACAGGGGCACAGAAAGTTCAATGACCAATTCCTTGTGAAAATTGGGTGGAATCTCGTACGGTCCTGGGGATATCGATGTCTTTAGTTGCTCAACTGTTCTTCTGATATTGATTTCTATAAAAGGATATGGATATTACTGGGAGTCAACAGGTTCTCCGTGGACGAACGAGGGAACCTTGCGTCGTTTATTTAGACTGAAAGGAAACACCTGAAAACTTATTCGTCTTCATCCTTTTTTCAGCCATTTTAACGCCCCGATAGTTTTTATCATTGGAATTTGATGGCTATTTCTTGTGTTTCTGCGGAGTTAGCTGTACATTAACTTCGGCTACTGCGTTTTGTTTTGTAACAGATTTATCTGGAATTCCCGACACGTTTTTAGGATAATGCTTCTCAATTTTCCATCTGAGTTTTATAAATGTTCAAATCTTGGACATACGCATTCTAAAATAATTTTGGCACCCAGTTATGCCTTATGCCAATTTTTCCTTTCAGGCTGCCTGTCAGACACCAGGTTAATTGTTCTCGTACACAAGTGTCAGTGTTTGTTGATAAGTTGCAGAAGAACATTCCTGAACAACTTCCAATCTTCGTTCATATTTGGAATTTATATTTGGCTAGCACTGGCAAGGCACCATATAAACAAACATTACTAACGAATTAAAATTATCGCAACGTGCGCAGATAAAATAAACAAATATTTAATAATGATGACAGAAATTTTCCTGTTAGGTCAACAGTTAGCGACGTTTTGAAATTCATTCTCCT